>CAHIKZ030001412.1:1030000-1072500 GCA_903632075.3 Acanthosepion pharaonis
TTCCCAATACTCTCTATTCTCTCTCTATCTGGCCTCTGTATTAGTGCACTTTTGTTTCATATTTTTGATGATTGCAGTCTGTGGCATTACCTCTTCATTCTGAATTAACGGTTGACAGTTCTCAAAATTTTTTCCGACTGGTAGTTAAAGCCCTAACTTTAAATAGCATCTTGATTATTGCTCTAATCAACAGTTATATAATATTATGATAAATTTGAATTTTTTAGTGCCATATTTCAAGGTGCATGGAAAGGTGTCCCTGCAGTCACCATTATTGGGCATAACATGAAAGGCCACATTATGATGCCCTTCAGGTTGTTATTTTATAAATCTTAAAATTATCACATTATCAAAACTGTCTGCTTTTATTCTATCTTTTTTTTTTCTGGCATTCTCATCTTCCAACCAAAATTCCACATGACTTTTTAAAAAAATAAAAAAAAATAAATCCTAAACCAGCAACTCAAAAATCATTTTTAAACCCCTCAAAAAAATTTTTTCCAACATCAATTGGCATTAGAACAAACTTCTGCAGTATGGAATTTTCCTCACTGCAAACTGCCCGGATATACAAATTTTCTCTGTGAGAAAACCTTGTCTTGTCTATCCATATCCTCTGATCTCTCGATCTCAGGCTACCTTCCAAATAAATCAGAAAAGACTCTCTAACCCAATGCACGGTCTTGGTGTCTATGTCAAAGGACCATCTTTTTCTGGCCAGAGAGTTCTCTCTCGAATCGCCAGACAGTCGTCAAATACATTGTCTCCAACTATATTCTTCTCAATGCGGTTTATTTTATCTCTTCTTTTTTATTTAATCTTTCCATCCTCTCAAGACTGGATACTCAATAGCATTTCTGACAGCATAGACAAGGCTCTCTCCTCCACCACCTGTTTGCTCACATTTGTGTTTATTGATTTTAAGCCCATCATACCATGTGGCTTAAGAATGCTACTACTGACCATGCAGGCATTCAAACTCAATTTTTCAGTCTCTCAATCCCTCACACAGATAGTTAACTTCCCATTCGATTTTGCCTTCAACTGGGAAGGTAAATGCCCTCTTCTCGATCTGTGTTTTACCTCCATCCCCAAGTTGTAGCGCCATTCGCAACTCTGCCCTCTTGGTAACTCTGATCATGCTGTAGTATCTGTTAACATCTCCTTCAACCCCACCCCCTACAAAGAACCTCCTACCACTAGAACTTTGTTCTACTATCAACGAGCTGACTGGGACTCGTTTCATGTGATAATTTCCGCGATGTCCCCTGGGATGTTGTCTTTCGCTCCCCATCCAAGAATGTGCTTTGAGGTCTCATCCTGGGTTAAAGCTGGAATCGACGCTTTCATCCCATCAAGGAAATATAGGGTCAAACACGCTTCCCCCCTTGGTTCTCCGCTGCTTGCTCAGCCGCCATCGCCCATAGGAACCACTTCTTTCACCTATTTCGTAGCGACATGTCTGACTGCAATAGACGTCTTTTTGCCTCCGCCCGTAACGAGTGTAATCGTGTCCTCAACGATGCTAAGTCACTATTTGCTGCTCGGATGAAGGAAATATTGCATCTCGCAAATTTGGCTCCAAAGATTATTGGCGTCTCTGCAAGAGCGTATTGAACAAAAAAACCCTCTATACCTCCTTTGTTCAACCAGTTTGAAGTCCTGACCTTTCTGCCGACAAGGCTGAATGCTTTGCTCGGAAATTTTCATTCAATTCAACGCTCGACTCTTCCGGTGTACCCATACCCGACTTCCCTCTTAGAACTGAGGCCCTATTGAGTGGGTTAAACATAACCCCAAATTTTGGTATTGGGCAATTATCTCCAATTTAGACCCCCCAACAAGGCTAGTGGTGGAGATGGGATACCAGCCATTGTCTTGAAGAAATGCGCGCCTGAACTGGCGCCCGCCCTTTTCTAAACTATATAACTACTGCCTCAAGGAATCTTGTTTCTTGACTGCTGGAAGTCCTCTTCGATTGTTCCTGTCTTCAAGAACTCTGGCGACCCCTCTGACCCTTCTAACTACCGTCCTATCAGTCTCCTACCCCTCTTCGGCAAAGTCTTTGAAGCCCTAATCAATACCGAGGTGGTTAACCACCCACATCCCATGATCTGCTCTCAGACAAGCAATATGGTTTCCGCTTTGCCCGATCTACAGCTGATGTGCTTATGGCCATCACTGAAATTTGTCTACCAAGCTCTTCAAAAAAATAACGGGGAAGCTCGTGCCGTGGCCCTAGACATCTCCAAAGCATTTGATAGGGTTTGGCATGCTGGCCTTCTTCGTAAGCTCCAGGGTTATGGCATTACGGGTCGATTGTTTGACCTAATACAATCATTCCTGTCAAACCATGAATTGAAGGTCGTTCTCAACGGATTCTCCTCCAGTTCCTATCCCACGAACACAGGTGTTCCTCAAGGCTCCATCCTAAGACCCACTCTATTCCTTATCTACTTAAATGACCTTCCTGAGGCCATAAATTCCTAAGTTGGCATCTACGCGGATGACACCACAATTTATTCCTGCCTCAAAAACAAATCTAGTGTCACTGACAAAACTAACCTGGCCGTGCGTCTCGAAAAGGACCTCCAATCGGTTGTGAACTGGGGCAGGAATTGGCTGGTCAACTTTAATGCCTCTAAAACAAAACTGCTCTCTATTAATCACTACAGAGATCCTTCCCTCCCCTCCATTAGAATGTCTGACGCTCAACTTCTCGAGAGCAACTCTCTGCGGCTGCTCGGTCTCACGTTGACTGCTGACCTGAGATGGAACAAATACATTGAGTCAATTGCTTCGTCCACCGCAAGGAAAGTTGGCTCCCTGTGCCGCGCCAGGAATTTTTTTCTCCCGGAATCGATCCTCCAGATCTACAAATCAACAATTCGCCCTTGCATGGAGCATTGCTGCCATATATGGTCTGGAGCCCCTTCTGTTTGCCTCGGGGTTCTTGATAGGCTCCAGAGGCGGATATGCAATATAATTGGCCCTGATCTGGCATCTCGTCTACAGTCACTTTCTCACAGACGCGCCGTCGCCTCTCTCTGTCTTTTTTACAAATACTTTCATGGTAATTGCTCCGAGGAGCTGCATTCGCTGGTTCCCAGACTTCATGAGTTCAAGCGCCCTACGAGGCTGGCATCCCGCTCTCACCCCTTTCACTGTCGAAACTCCTAAATGTAGCCGTCTCTTCTACTCCAATAGCTTCATGTCTCGCACCTCTCGCCTGTGGAACTCCCTTCCCTATTCCAGTTTCCCTGAGAGCTATAATCTCCAGCTATTCAAATGTAATGTCAATCGACATCTCCAGTTGCCTTGATCTATCCACTACCCTTCTCCTCATCCTTTCTTCTATCACTCCTATCTGATCTTGCTCCAAATTTTCTGTAACCCCTTGCGTCCTAGTGGCTTCCCGCCTTGCTTGGGGTGAAATGCTTAAAAAAAAAAAATATATATATATATATATATATATAAGCCATGTATATATATTTATTAATATATATATATAAAAATTTGAAAATTAAAAATAATAATATTTTTTTTTGAAATTATAAATATATATATATATATATATATATATATATATATATATTTTTGATATTTATAGATTGAAATTCAATTTCATATCTTCTCAAGAAATAATTTTTAAAAACAAAAGTAAATTCCAAAAAATAGTAAAAAACGGATTATCATGTAAAATATGGAAAAACTGTGTTTTATAATATTCTTAAATTTAAAATTAAAATAAATTAATATTTTTAGATGTTGTTAAAAAAAAAAAAATAAAAAATATAAAAAAAACAAAAAAAAAAAAATTTTTTTAATTTTATATCTAAAAAATGTTTAACTATTGAAATATTTATAAAGATTTAAAATTATTTTAAGTCTTTATTTAACCCTAGTTAATTCCATATAAGATTAGTTAATTTATCAAAATGACACCCACCTCAATATTTCATTTTTCTATAGCCATAAAATAATCTAATAATGAAAACCATATTTCAAATAACATAGTGGATATATTAATAAAATTTGAAAATATCAAAAGAAAAATTTTGCTTCAACAATCATAAAACAATTATTATATTCAAAACAATCTTTTTTCCCCATAGCTGAACATTTTTTAATCAATCAGGAAATATCAAATAAAACTGTAAATGTTTTGACAGATTCTAATTTAAAAAAATTCCACATAAAAACATAAATAAAAAAAAAAAAAAAAATACTAGGAAAAAAAAAATTAAATATATATATTTTATCATAACAATCACAACCTTTCATTCAACAACAGGAAATATTGAATGAACAGCACAACATTTTTACATACATATGGCAGCAAAAAGACAAAAATCACACCAACAATAATGAAAATCTTTAAAAAATCCCCAAAATGCCTAAACAACATGAAAATTTTAAAAAATTTATTCTGGTTTTATAAAAAATTTTTTAAAAAATTTATCCAAAAATTCCAATAAAAAAATGAATTTACTAAAAAAAATCAGAGATAATTCAAAAAATGTAGGCATGAGAATAAATATATTTACCTATTATAAAATTCATACCAAACGGATAAAACAGACAAACCACCAACAATCACAATTTAATTTAAAGATACCATTAAAAATAATAATATCTATCATTATTATAATTACAGTAAACCATTAAAATCAACTTTTTTTTTAAAAATTTAAAAATTTTTTATTTAACAATATTATCATTACCAACCAACACACAGCACCTTTTTACTTCACATATTCAATTATTTATAAACATTCATAAAAATTTACAATAAATTTATTTTTAAAAGCATAATTTTTTCAAAAACAAAAATGAATTTATAGATATAATTTCCATATGTAAAAAAAAGAGAACATTTTTTATACCTTTCATTCTTTGAAAAATTTATTTTTAAAATAAAAAAATAATAAAAAAAAATTAAAATTTTAAAATTAAAATTATTATTATCATAAATTTTAAATTTTTCAGAATTATTTTTATTACATTTTATTATTTTTAAAATAATTATAATACATATAACAAAAAAAAAAAAAATTAAAATAAAACAAATTAAAAAATTTATTTTTTTTGTTCAATACTAAATTCAATTTATATTAATATTTTTTTATTTTAATTATATTGGTCCATTTAATAATTTATTTCGTTTACAACCAAAATATTTTTTATTCAATTTACAACAAAAATTTGATATCATTTAAAATCAAAATAACAAAAAACATTCTATCACATCATATCATATAGACATGTTATTAAATTGAATTTATAAATCTAACACATAAAATAAATATTAAAATTATACCATATAAAATTATTTAAGGATTAACAAAAAAATTTTTACTTGCTTTTAAATATACACATAAATTTTCAAAAAAAAAAAAAATTTATAACTTTTTAAAAATATATAAACCCCAGTTTTTTTTATTTAAAAATTTAAAAAATAAATATAAATAATTTTTTAAAATAATTTTAAAAAATAACTAATAATTTAATTCAAAATATTGATTTTCATATATATGAAACATTTTAAAAGGAAATTTTTTAAAAATATTAGTTAATATGACATATACTTAATTTCTGTTTTTGACATTTCATTCACACTTTGAATTTTTAAATTTCAACATACAAATTTATGTATATATTATATAAATTGAATATATTTTTATAAATTTTACATATTATTTGTAAATAAAATAATAAAAACAGCCCACATATTGTTTATATATGTATGAGTCCTGACGGACGACCAAGTATTTATGGATATTCTGCATACATCGATGTTTTAATTTAATTACTTTCAATGAATGACAATGAATTTTAAAATTTCCAATTTATTATTTTAACAATAACACCAATATATAAATTGAATAAAATAAAATCTACATAAATATTTTTTTTTAAAAACATTAATCAGTTTGTCTGACAAAATTAAATTAAATTTGTGAAACCCATAAAAAAAAAAAAACATTATATCCAACCAAATATGTTTATCTATTTCTGATATTGAGTGAATTTCTATTTTAAGTATAATATAATATATAAATATTTATAACAATACCATATTTATTTATATTTATATATATTTTTACAAAACACACACACAAATATATATAATATTAATTTAAATAAAAAAATTATTTTAAATATTAATTCTTTAAATAATTATTTACTAACAGTCAAATATTTTAAAAAAAAAAAATTAAATTTTAATTAAATGATTTCTAATATTACAATATTATAAATTTACATTGAGCAATATTTTAAAAAAATAAAATATTTATAAGAATTTTTCTATAAGAATATATTTAAAATTTTCTTTTTTTTTTTTTATTTATATATATATATATATATATATATATTATATATTTATATATATATATTTATATACAAAATTTTTTGAACATTTTTTTTTTTATATGAAATATCAATTGTATGAAATTTGTATATATATATATATATATATATATATATATATATATATATATATATATATATATATAAATAATATATTTTTTTATTATTGCCATGTGGGTTGATATATTTATAATTCTTTCTGTATGTGTATATATTATATAAATATTTTGTGTTCTATCTATTATATTTTAGATAGATAGATAAATTGATATATATATATATATATATATATATATATATGTTTTATTGAAGGTATTTAGTTTTCTGTTAAATCAATTGTCTGTTTTGAAAGAATGTGTAAACATGTACTTTATAAAATTTTTTATTTTTTATATATTTTTATATTTTTTTTTGTATTGAATGTGTATTTCCATGTCATATTTTATATATATATATATGAAATATATTTTTTTTATATATTTGTGTGTTTTGGAATTTTAATTTTTATATATTAGATGGTGTTATTTTATGTGTATATATAATTTGTTTTTCTATCCATGTCAATCTGTTTTAATGTCCTTTAATTTTTCAACTGTTTGCTTTTCTGTTATGCCCATGTTGATTTTTTATTTGCCAAATAAGTTATATTTTATTGATTTTAAATAAGAATTTCAAACTTGAATATTTATTGGTTTGTTAATTTTCTTTGTCAATGTATGTGTATGCATGTACACATTTTTATCAGTGTTTGTGTGTACAGTCAATATTTATAAAACCTTTCATTGTATATGTATATATTTTATTTTTTTTTTTTTTTAAAAAATGGGATATTTCCTGTCTCCATTAAAGCCTTTTTTTGTGTGTGTATATATCTAAATACGAACGTGTTTATGTATTATAATCTGATTGTGTATGATATTGTATTTTGCAAGATGTCATCTATTCTTAATGCTTATGATTCAAATTATCTATGTTGTCATGAAATCAAATTTCGAGCAACATTTAATCTTAAAATTTATTCCAACTCAATTTCAATAAAAATAAAAAAAAATAAGAATAACATTTTTTTTTTTTTTTAAATAATTTTATAATTTTAAACTTAATATAGATTAAATTTTTTTTTTTTAAAATGGGTAAATTTTAATTTTGTTAAATTTTATTGTATAATTTAATATTTATTAGTTAGAATAAATTTATTTTAGTCTATTTAAAATTAAAGCATTAAATAATTATTATAAACTTAGTTTGTTGTCAAATTTTTGAATTTCGGATACATGTATTTTGATTGGTCATTCCAGCTTATGTAAAAGCCTTCCCCTTAGTGAGGAAATATTTGATTGATTCAAACTTTTTTTTAAACCCTTTATTTTACATTCAACATCATCACTTGATAAGACATCAGAAGTGTTGAAACAAAATGGCATTTTTTTTGTTATAATTATATATATATATATATATATATATATATATATATATATATATATATATATATAACTGCAAAAGCTAGCTCCTGTGAGGTGCTTTTGATTGGGCCTTTGGCTTGTTCAGGAGTTTGAGAGTCCCTAAAACTTTATGATAGGCAACAATAAACTACAGAAGGACCTTAAACTGATCAGTGCATTTAAGTATTGCATTAATATTTAAGCTTACCTTTTAAAAGTTTAGCAATAATTCTTCTGCCACCACTTAATTTAAGAACAATTTGATGTACATAGGTCCTTACTTTCTGTACAAACTATTATTTTTTATTTCATGGGTGGCATTCACTGGATTTCACAATTAATTTTAATTATTGCCAAGTTATAAAAATTGTTATTGTACAAAAAATATGTTGCAGAAAGTCACAAAAAAAAAAAAAAAAAAAAATCTCCAAAAACAATTGCAGTACTGAAAATTTTGGAATCAAAAATTTCAGGATTGCAGGTCTGGATCCAGATCAGAATGTTTTAATTTGTTCGCGGAGTTGGCTAGATTCTAAAATCAAATATGTTGGATCACAACATCTAGGAGTAATGTTGAAAAAGTGTGACATATTGACATTTGCAGTTATTTACTTAGATTGTTACTAAAATGTTTTTTTAATAATTAAAATCCTTATATGCTTAATTTTAATGATTTTATAATTAAAAGTTAATAAAATCCAAATCAGAAAAGTATTAGTTTTTATGATTAAATGATGCACTTTTATTTCTAAAACTATTCAAAACATTTGGTTAAATGATGAGGTATTCTTTTAGGTAAAACTTCATGTCTGAATATGTGTAATGGTGGCAACATAGTACCTGATAAATTATTGTTACAGGTTTCCCATCAGGACATCAAATGCTGTGTAGGAATTTGGAACAAAAACTTCTTAGAGTTTTCAAAAATTATTTACTATAAGGGTATTTAAGATGCGTGTGGATCTATAGGAGGTTGTAGGCTGTAGATAAGACAAGAAAAAAGAAGACTGGATAGCTGCCATTTTCAAATCTAAGTAAACTTTCTTCAAATTCATAGATCATCAGCTTTGCTCTACTCCCAGAGAAGAATGGCACATCCACCAGTAGGTGCTTCCTGCTTTACTGTCCAAGGACATGGGCCTCTCATAGGTTTGCTTCTGGGACACAATATCTATGCTTACAACTTCCTGCTATGAGTTTTTGAATGACATCCAGGTCATTTTCAGGTCAAAAAGTTACATTTCTTCACTGTGTGAGACAAAGCATTGCATCACACAGGTACATGTATATATTATGCACATACACTTTCAAGAGATTGCTAGACTTTCATTTTAAAAGAGAAATTTAAGTCAAATAGAGTTATACAGTTGACCTCAGTCAGGATCATAGAGTTGTCCATAATCCTGCAGTGAACTGTGAACTACATAAACTTTACCATGACTGTATAATATACTCATCACCAGGGCTACATATGGTTTTGAATTCAAAATTGCCATACTCCTAGGCTGGTTGTCAAACATGGCTAGAGGGCCCTGCTAATTAACCCATAGCCGGGGTGAAGGAGAGATGGATTCACACCTTTTCCAAGAGAATAGAAAAACAAGTCAGTATTACCTTCATCTTCTGCATTTGTGTCTCTTTATCTGCCATTAGAAAGATTTGTTTCTCTTATGGAGTTAAAAATCTTAGTTTTAAGATGAATTAAATGTAAAAATTGTCTTTAATACTTCTATATAATCCTTTTGGAAAAAAATGTTTATAGTACAAGTTTATTTTGTAGATATATTCATAATTAATAGAATTGTAAGTTTCTACAAATATCATTCTTTGCTTTGATTTAAAATCTTTTGTACATGTACTAAAAGGACATCTCTTAACCTGTATGTTTATCAACATGAAAAGTGTGCAGACATTTAGGAGTGGGAAGATGGAGGAATAGTACCTGATTTTTCCTTTGTAATTCGGTCACTCGTTGCCAGTGTCTTTTTTCTTCATCCTTGCAGCTCATCTCCAATTTCTCTATTTTTTTGTGCATCTGCAAATTCTTCTCACGTAGGTCCCTAATCATTCGTTCAAAAGCTGCATGCAGACTCATTGGGTCAAATTCATCACAGTTGGTTTGTGCTCTTGTGCCCATTGTACGCCATGCATGACGTTCCACAAACTCATGGGCATTGAATGGTTCCTGAAATTAGAGAGAGAGAAAAAAAATGATTAAAATATTTGTGCTTGTAACTAAAAACCATACAACTGATACACCATTTAAATGAGTCATTTACTCAGTGTGGCATTGTGCATCCTGGCTTAAGCAATTTATATTACAGAAATCCTTTCAAATATCACCAAAAACAAAAATTCCATTTAGATTAATCTAGTTACTATTTTTGTTTGGAATTCTTGTAATAAATCTTTTTTTTCATTAACATTGAATATCTTGCATAAAAATATTTTTTTTTTATCTGTTGCAAGCAAGAGAAAGAAAAGTGCTTAAACACTAACTGGTAAACTTGGACGTTTGTGCATGCAAAAAAATGAAATCTCAAAAGGACAGTTTTTCCATTGATACCATTATTATTTTAACTACCTTCACTCTTCAGCAATGTTTATTCATTTAAAAAGTGATTAGAATTGTAATAAAACCTAAACATATGAAAATGAATTTATATATTTTCTTTGTTCTTAAGAAATGACAACAAATATAATAAACACTATATATTTATTAGATTGTTTCTTTACACTATTTATTATATTGTTTATTGGAATGGTTAGCAAAATATTGACTAATTGCCAATTGATTCAAACTTTATAAAATGGTAAATAATATGCATTTCCTTATAGTTGGTTCACATTTTAATAATTTAGTAAATTTTTGAATAAAAAGTTGTTTTCATATTCATTTCTTTATAAATTGGTAAATGACAAATACTGCATTACATTAGTTTTAATTTCATTAGTTCTTAGAATGTTGTAAATATAAAATTATTCTTGAAAATAAACAAGTGTTCACTATTTTTGTTGTAAATTCTCAAGAACTAAAAAGAATGTATAAATTCATTTTCATAATTGTTTAGGTTTTATTACAATTCTAATTCTTTTTAAAATGTTAAACATTGCCAAGTTATGAAGGCAGTTAAAATAAAACCAGTATCAATGGAAAAAAAAATACATTTAGTTTCTGATTTTTTTCTCCTAATGATCTCCTACAGTTGACTGTTTGCATCAGAAATAATGAAAAAAGATAAAAAAAAAGCACACTTTAAAATTTTTGCATCAACTTTAATATTTTATACTTTATAAATATTTATAAAAAATAAAATAAAAGGGAAAATTTAAATCACCAGTTTTGAATACATTTAATATTAATGAACTGAAAATCTTTATTCATTGATGTTTATCTTTCTATCTGTATTGAAAAGCTAAGTTAGAGAAGTCAGTGAAAGACAAAGAATATCAATATAATGACAATACCTGACCATGCAAAGTAAAGCTTAACAAGTTCAATCTTAATAAACCCTTTGTGAAATAGCTATTATATCCTAGATAACCTAATATTAAGAAAATTTCTCCTTGAGGTTGGATGTCACAGTTTTGAATATTTTGGCCAATATACAAATAAATAAAGAAGGTAAATGTACAAAAACTCCATCTGTGTTGTCGTAGTCATGTTGGAAATAAAAAAAAATCCAACTGACAAAATCTGATGGCACTGTGATTGTGAAATAAGGTAAATTAAATTGGGTTTCATGGTAATCTAATTTCAGTCAGAGTTGTGGACAAGTTGGAGTAAGAATAGATTCATATGTACTGACTTTCAAACAAAATCTTGCAATAACAAAATATAACAATGCAATTAAGTTTTATAGAAATCTCAATTTTCAGCAATATTAAAATGATTTGTAACTTTGCTTCAAATTAAAGAAGAATCACTTTTTAAATCAACTATTTCAGGCTTTCACAAAAACTCAAAATAGGAAAGATTTTTTTTGTATCAGTGAGTAAACTTTGGATGAGAATCTGATAGAATGCTGAATAAGCCAATATGGAAAACTTATATTCTAACAGACTGAACATATTTCGCTGATAAACTGCTGCCATCAGGAAAAAGATTAAAATATTTTTTCAACAAAAATAAAATGAAGCCTTTTTCTGATGGAACAATTTCCAAATTATCTTATTTACTATTTTGCGTCAGTGTATAATAAAAAACAGTTTATTACTAGAAATTTGCCATTTGTAAAGGAATTAGCGTAAAACATGAGAAACATTGATAATTAATGTTCAAAATTTAATGTTTATATTTAGAGAAAATGAATTATAACAAATTGTTTAAGAAAATATGTTTTAACAAAATCAAAAACTATGTACGAGAAACTAGTGAGTGAAGAAATAAAGATCAAGGAGAGTGAGCACTATAGGAAGAATTTAGAAGTGGGGCTAATCTTAAAATAAAACATTATTAACCCAACAGGTAAAAGCTGTTGATTTTTAGATAACAAATCAAAGGATTACTCAACTGAAATCCTTTTTTTTAACTTCATAATTTCCATTTTTGACTTTATAAAAAATTCTAATGTCAAACCAAGTCTTTATCTTCTGTAGATATTTTATTTCTCTGAGTGAAAATTGTTATAATCCGCTATGAGCGAATATTTGAAAATGTGTTACACCGTTTGACAACTAGGATGTACGAGTATTCTTGTGTGCAACTCAGAAAGTGAAATCGAAGAGCCAAGTTCAAATTCACTTACAACACAAATTAGGAAAAGGGATCCATCTGTTCTACACCCCCACGAGTTAAATAACGGGTTTCATTTGGCTCTATTGACAGAGGTGGCAACCAGTATGAAGAGAAATAAATTGAATTCAAAAGTCAGCCTGAAGTGAAGAAGGATGGGCCACCTTATACACACTTAAATGCTGCTAGTTGCCGTACAATGTGCCTTTAAGACCCTATGGGTTACGCAACTTATAACGATGCGACACCTTGCCCAACAAAGGTGACCTGGAACCAGCTAGCTAAAGCTGACCATAGCAACAAATAAATTTGGTATTATTAAGCTGCAGGAGACAAAATTTGTTGTTTTTGCGATAAAAAAAAAAAAAAAAAAAAAAAATTAAATAGAATTTAATTTCTTTTCCTATAAAGAAAAAAAAAGAAAAAGAAAGTGTTTGAAAACTTTGATAAAATAACCAGAGAACTGCAACATTTTTTAAAAAACTAATTAAAATTTATTTACAATTTTTCTTTTTTTGCATGTAATTTTCAGATGTGATACTCAAGTTTTATTTTTTAACTATATTGTTTTGAAAATTAAAAAAACCAAAAAAAAAAAAAACCATCAAAACCCTGATATTTTGTTTCTGTAGTAAGAGTGAATTGTAAAAATTTGATTTGATCGCAGAGGACATTATTTAATCATTTCTTTTAAACAATCGACAACCATAAGAAAAAAAAATTCACCGAATAAAAGTTTTCGCTGGTTTACTTTAAACCATTTTGGTCAATTGATTACAAAAAACAAATGCAGGCGAAAATCTCTCAATATTTTTTAAATGTTTCATGGTTAAAAGGGCAATAATTATAAAATGAAGATTGTTTTAGCTTGTCTTTTAAACAAAAATATGATTGAAACGATTTTCGGAAATAAATAAACTTGATTAAATAAATTAGAATAAAAACTTACTTGTTCTAATTCTTGATAAAGCATCGCCGCAGTTGACGACATTTTTTCAACTTTGTTTTCTTTACTAAGAAATAATATTTGCCTTCTAAAAGGGTTCTTCAATTCCTGTCACTAGAATTACTGTATTAACGGATAAATTGGTCCATAAAACTACAGGGAAACAAAGAGAATACATAGAAATTAAATATATTTAAATTGTTATTTGACAATTTAAGTAATTATGTGATAGCCAATGTTGTTGGACCTTTCCTTAATTCAGATTGATCCCTTTTCGAGGTTATTTCAGGAATGACCTCGGATGAGCACAAGACTTTCTCCTTCATAAGTTAATAAATACGGAATGAAATCCTTCCTTCAAGGAAAAACAGACTGAAAAGGAACAGGGAACCGTTTTAAGTTTATCAAATTTTGTTCTTGTGTTATCCTACGGGAGAATTCATTTCAGATTGCTACAAACACCTTTACTAGGAACAGAAAACGGGAGATAACTCAGCTTCCCGAACATTGGTATTTTAAAGACCCATTCTAATCCGAATTTATAGTATTAATTCGGATTGATTAAAATTTTATGCTTTTCCAGTCAGTATTGTTAAATTGGGCTACGATTGAAAGCGCAACGCTTCTAATTTTTTGAAATGATATTTCTCTATTGAGTTGATAGATTTAGCTCAGCACATTTTAAAAGTATCAGCAAAAGTTACATATTGTGAAATTCAAAATTTTTAGTGACACTGGGCTTTTTTCAAAGTTGAACACATTATTTTTTATATCAAGTGTTACAAAGACAACAACAACAACAAGAGTAGAAGAAATTGTTCAACAATAAATATTTTTTATAAACACAACAAATACAAAATATATGATGGTAAAGTTGTTAAAACACTTTAGAGTTCTTTGGTGTGTGATACTGAAATAATTTAAGTTACTGAAATGTATATGTGAAAATGAGAGGGTGTAGTTAAGTATATTTGTTGTTATAGGAAAATTAAACAGTTGTTTTTTTAGAAAAAAAGTATTGTTCTTGAATCACTGATTTTTACAGAGTTGTCGCTCTTTCACCGGAGATGCTTGTTGTGGAATAGACGATTTTGTGGGAGTGAGCGTTTTTTTTTTTTTTTTTTTGCAAGCTGGATTTGTGTTAATTTTTAAAGTTAAACCTGGAATTGGTTGACAAGGTTCGTTGTCGTGTTGAAGAATTTGGTTCGTCTCCTTTGTTGTTGAGTCGATCTCCAATGAAGTCAAGTTAAGGATTTACTTGATCCCCCCACCACTGAGTCAGGTTGTGACACAAGGTCAGTATTTAACATGGGGACCCGAGTGTTTTCACTCGGGCTGCTGGTCAGAACTAGTCGTAGCCGTGATACCAGCAGCACAGGGACGGAGCCCCCGTGCCAAGTAAGTTCTATATTTTAAGTGCCCACTGGCCAAGTTTCGTTTTTATTAGTTCTCTTTGGTCACGTGGGAGATCGGGAACATGTTTATATTTTGTGGCGTCAACTCGAGGTCAAAATTTGCGTCGGTACATTCGGACGTAGTTGGTGACACCTACCTAATTGATATGTTTCAAGCAACCAATTAGAATGCATCAGTTGTTATACTTGGTTGGGAGCCTCTAACTTGCACAAATTTTGGATTTAAAACAATGTAGGAATCCGATTCTACAACATACAGGCAACCCTTTTTCTCCAGCAAATTCTGCTTAGCTTACTGAATGAAGAAACAATTAAAAAAAAAACAAAAAACTGAAATGTTTTAAATAAAATATTGGTTAGAAAATTATTAAAGAAAAATCAATAAAAAAGCTTGTTAATTTTTATTAAACCATCTCACTGTTGTTTTCTGCTTCACCAGGTCAATTTAAAAAAAATGAGTAAAGAATCTGTTATTTTTAGGATTTTTTAATAATTTTCTTTTTTTACCAATATTTTATGCATTACTTTCGTAACTATTAGATTAAAAAAAAAATCGTTATAAAACAATATTTGTTTTATGATTGTCATACTTATTACTGTTATTAATAAATATCTCTCATCAAAAAGTCAAACATTCATAATTAGTTCTACGATACCGAGTCAGTATAGGATTGATTTCAAGTGCCAATAAGTAATTTAAAAACATTTTTTTCAAATTTTTATTGTATTTTGTACATACGGCATATCAAATTTAGTGTTGGCATTTGGCAAGTTCTATAACTTATTTTGTTAAATATTTCAATTAGTAACAAATTACTATTCCAAAGTTGCTGATTAATCCTGTGCTAATGAGGGACATCGGAGGACTAAATGTACCAAGTTCTCTACTGTTGAGGCTTGCAAAGAGCTCAAGTTAAAAGTAAAACAAATTGCCCCAGACAAAAAGCTAAATTGCCTTATCCATGCAAGAATTGTTCTTCTAAGGAATGTAACACTAACAGCATTATGCGAAAAATTAAAAAGGTATATCTCTGTATACACATGTGTATTAATACCTGTGAGGAGAATAAATTCTTATTACCTGTAGTAAAATTGCCTATCCGGTGGGGTAGAAAAAGGATGGTGGCCATTGCTTATTAGACACCGGTAGTAGGCGTTCATGCTTTTCGAGCAAAATGATTAAAGGGTATTAAGAAAATGTACTGGATATTGAGATGAAAAAAGGGAGGCAACTTCTTTTGCCTGTATCAATTGATAGCAAATCTGATATTATCTTAAAAATTGATGAATTATATTCAATTGAAAAAAATCTAATCATTTTGAACAAAAAATTATTCTTTCCAAGAAATAAAGATGGCCAAGTCGATATCTGAAGAAAGATTAATTTAATCGGTGTTGATATATTTCAACTCATGCGTTCTACGAAACTCGTTAAGTGTGTGTGTGTACCAAACTCGTTAAGTGCGGATCTATTAAGCACGAACATACATACATACAAAAATACAAATCACATATAACGCCAAGCATTCATTGGTTGATTAATCACCACTATGTTATTATAGGCAATTTACAATCGCAGTAATGCGACAATTTTGTAATCGCTTTATTTTTAAGTAGTCAATTTTGTGCACTTTTGGGAGAAACGGATCACAGAAATTTTCTTAAGTCTTCCCAAAGCTCACTCGCTGATTGGTCGATGCCAACCAATCAGATCGTTTGTATGTGAAGAATAATTCGTCCCGCGCAGCGATTTGGAGCCTACAGTTGCTTATTTAAGCTAAGGTCTTTTTCATTTCATTAGTAGTGAGAAATTCAACTGTCATTCGTGTTGAGAACAAAAGACAGATTTATGTTTTAAGTTACTGTGGAATAACACAGTATTTCCACCTACATTTTATGCGCGCACGAGTTTTCCTCCCTTCCTTCCACACTTGTGCGTGTGTGTGCACGTGCGGATTGCACCCCTTCCTCTCACTTTTAGCTAGACATATCAGTAAACAGCCTCTTTTGGCTGGAGTGAGGAAGGTTGCTTACTAGCTACTCCTGATAATGTCCAAAATCAAAATTTGAATTTTTCCCGCGCGTTTTCCTGACATCACAGATGAACAGCATTTCCAACTCAGTAGCGGCCTGATCTTCAAGCTAGATGGTTCACTCATTTATTCTGTGCTCCTAACCCATACGCGGACCGGAATATCTTATTCCTAACTAACCAAAACTTCAACATGTCGATATTACATTTTTCCAAGACTCAACCTCGTCTTGATGCAAACAACTCTGAATTCTCCTCAAAGTTCTCCCAAAGTTGATAATCTGTTCATACACCTTTGAACCTTCTAACTACTTTGAACCAGTACCCCCAAAAATATTACATTACACTCACACTATCAAACTTCACAGTGAGTACTTTACCTATTTGTGTACACATACACCTTGTGTTTAACAAGTCATTTTTCCAGAACTTTCTTTCTGATGAAACTTTTTCCCGCCTTAGCCATCTTGGTTTTCTATTTTGGCGCGGAACACAGACATTCCTTCAGTGACTACTTGTCACGACATTTTTTCATTAATTTCTAAGATCCAGTAACTTCACTGATGGTCTCAAATGACGAGACAACTTACTTGTTTGAATATAATAAAAATTTCATATGTTTTTCAACCAGACGCATTTTGTCATTTAATCCAGGCTATCTACTTATATTATTTTTATGCATTTGTTGAATGACCCCTTTTCCTCACTAAGTTCACTCACTCAATATTTTTACTTTGTGGATTCGGTAGTCATAAGTAGTGTCTGGCACAAGGCCACGTTTTAATAAACCAGCACTGCACGCTACCAGGTTCGCAACATTACAACCCTGTTTATTTTTGTCTGTCAGCTGGATGCTAGTTGAAAACTTGTTTTGTGCAATTAACTACCTGTCAGAATAGTAAGTCAGACATTTGTCATTGTTTTTGTGCTTTGTTTTTGTATATTTTAACTGCTTATTTGTTTGTTTCCTATTTAGTGTGGGGAATACCCTCCCACCATGGCGAAGGAGACCCTGGAAAAAGAGCCATTGGCCAGCATGTCTACTGCAACATCAGCTTGGATGCCAGAAAGGTCCAAAAAGGGGCCAGAACATTACAAGTGACTCAGAGATGAATACAAGGAGTTCATCTCAAAAAATGAACTGTTACCAATGCCTTCTGTCATGGAGACAGTGGCAACTAGGACAATCTCCTTGTTGACGGTCGACATCAAGACCAGGAAATTCATGGCTGTAAGCAGTGGGTAATGGAAGAAGCCCTACAGGCTTTAAATATTGGGGCTAAAGTTTTGGCCCAAAAATCTAACGCCATGTGGGACATCCTGCTGGCAACTGAAGAGGCAGCTAAAGCACTGGCTGGAAGCATCCAAAACAACCAGGCTGCAAACAAAGTACATGGCCACCCGAAAAACATGGATTACCTTACATGGTGTGCCCATGTATATCACGGAAGATCATTTGGGGGCCTTTCTTTTTGGATGTGGATGAGGTATCTTCCATTGAAAGTAAGTCGGGCATTGCCACCAATGATGTTGAGGTCATGGTGACATTGACCCAGCCAACGTTTAATGAGTTACCCAATATCATTTCCTGTGGTGACCAAAGCATTTTTGTTGTTGTTGAGGGTCATCGCCTCTCCTGTTGGGCTTGTGATGCAGCCAAATATCTGGCCAAGTTGTGTCCAATCAAGAAGCCAGTACCGCAGATGAAGCAGGCACCTCTACCAACACCAGAGCAGCCCAGGGAGGAAGAAGGCTCCTGGTAGCAAATGGACTGAAGTTTTGGAGGGGAGTGAAGGTGTCAACTCCACCTTCCCAGCAGGGTGTCCCAGATAAGGGTACTGCCAAACAGGACAAGTTTCGCAGCTATTTGGCTGACTTTCCTCAACTTTCGTCAACTGAAGCGGCTAGCTGCAAGGGAGAGATTATGGAAGGCAAAGTTTATGCAGCATTGGCAAGTTGCCCCATCTGGATGGTTTTGCCCTATGAATTGTACTTGAGGCTGTCGTACATGTTTGTCTTGATATTGACAGTTGTGTTCAACAAGTGGTTCCGGCAGGGGGCCATCCCCGACCGGTACACCAGGGGTGTGATCATGCTGTTGAAAAAGTGCAAGGATGTTGGAGGGAAATTAGAAGATTACAGGCAAAACACAGAATTAAAGATTTTGGCCAAGATCCTGCAGGAGCGTTCGCAGTCAGTTGCTGAGTCTCTGTTGGGTCTTGAGCAGACTTGTGCTGTGAGTGGCCGAACAATTCAGAGCAACCTGCATCTGATCCGCACGATCATAGAGGGTGTAAAAGAAAATGATGAGGCAGCGCTGATCAATTTAGATCTTGATACAGTTGACCATCACTACCTTGCTGCTGTCCTGCAGGCCGCCAGATTTGAACCCAACTTCTGCCGCTGGATTAGCCTCCTGTATCGCACACCCAGTACTGTGGTACAGGTGAACAGGAAGTTGTCGGGTGCTTTTGTGCTGTCTAGGTTGGTTTGTTAGGGTTGTCCACTGTCGCCCCTACTTTATGCTTTGGCATTGGAGCCTCTCCTTCGCCGGCTGAGGGACAGGGCATGCAGTCCAGCCCTATGTGAAATCACTGGAGGGGCTCAAGCCACAGTTTCCGCATATACCAATGACGTATCTGCTTTCATGTTGTCCTGCAGCAACGCTGAGGTGGTACTGAAGGTGCTTGATTGATATGAAAAGGTGACAGGGGCCAAGATTAACCACGACAAGTCATCCGGCTTGCGGTTAGGTGCCTGGAAGGGGGTCGATCTCCCAGGACGCTTTGGTTGGATGGACGGTCCTGTCTGCATTCTTAGAGTATAGTTTGACCCGACCTACAGCTGGAGAAAAAATGGTCTGAAGTACGAGCAAAGGTCGACGTGGCCGGTCAGACTTGGCGTCAATGGAGGTTGTCTGTGAAGGGCAGGGTGGAAGTGTGTGCTACATACGTTTTCCCGATTGTCCTTTATCGATTGTCCGTACTTCCTCTCTGTAGCAATCATATGAAGCTGCTCAAGCACTCTCTATCCTCCGTTTTATGGAGGAGGCACAAGCATCAGGTCAAAAGGAAGTATGTGTACAATGTTCGTGTCATTGGGGACTGGGAATGCCACACTTAGTGAGCCACAAACTCGCCTCAAGTTTGGCTTTCCTACGCCACTCTTTGACAGGAGATTCAATTATGGCGGGAATTGTTTGGGACGCTTTCCCTTTCCGTACTGTCAGTCCCCCCATCTCGCGAGTTGAGCGCTGTCGTAAACCCCGGGATCAATCGGATTTCCTTCACGAGTGTCGGTACTCTTTGATGATCATTCCTCGGTTCAGTGACCTTTCACAGCCTAGAAAGGTCTTCTATTGTTATTTAGTGGAGGGTGTCGCGAAGTGACTTGTCGGAGGAGGAGTTTAACTATTTCTGGTCTTGGGTGCCAGCGGCAGATTATCTCAGTAACCCTGAGTTTTCGCTTAACTGGTGATTGGATCAGAATCGGCTGCCTCTCAATGACAAGGCTTTCATATGGGGCTTGATGGATTTGCCAGACTGTGAACAGTGTGACCTTGGTTTAGAAGAAATGGCTTCATACACCTTCTACCATTGTTGCCGGGTCTGCCCCTTATGGGACCATGTCGGCGAGTTTGATGGCTTGTCTTGCTCCCAAAAAGCTTGTGCTCATAGATCGCGCATATGCGTGTAACAATGTGTCGTCCCCGTGTACTGGGGTGAAACGAATGGTGTTCCTGATGCTGCTGGCCACAGCCCGAATGGTGATTTGGACAACATGACAGGAGGAAGTCTTGCAAGGCAACCGTCTTTCTCATCAGGATCTA
Source organism: Acanthosepion pharaonis (assembly GCA_903632075.3). Taxonomy (NCBI): domain Eukaryota; kingdom Metazoa; phylum Mollusca; class Cephalopoda; order Sepiida; family Sepiidae; genus Acanthosepion; species Acanthosepion pharaonis. Next base: position 1,050,772 of record CAHIKZ030001412.1, read on the forward strand.
ACCCGATTCTTTGAGCATCAGCTCAAGATGAAGATTAGAACTGATAAAAAATAATTGTATTCGACAGTCTTCAGCTAAAGGTGGGTGATTGAGGTGAGCTTGTTTCGTTTGAATGGGGCTAGCCTTGATTTTCTCTTTTAGGTCAACCTATGTCACATCGGGGTAGTTTCCTGTTAGACAAGCTTTGTGTACCTAGTTAATGTGAGTAAGTGTTGTTCCTGGCTTGCTCCCGGCTGCATCTTTGGTTATGATCCAACTTGAGATTCCCAACCTCCCCAGTTTGTTTTGGGCCCCTTTTTTCATCTCGACTGGGTCAGCTTTCATATTTCCCATGCCCATATATATTTTCTCGTTTCCCGCTCCCTTAGCGACAGATGAGTTTTATGGTGAATGTGGAAATTGTAATGAGTGAATGGGTTGTGAATCAGATTAGCTAGGTATAAGATAGTTAGTGTTGACCAGCCTCAACCCTTCCCCTTTTTTGGCATTGTGCAGTAATTATGTATTTTTATACATAATAAATATTGAGAAATTCAACTACCAAACGAATCCATGACAGTTGAAACCATGCGCCAACTTACTCACTCACACACACCACTCACATGCTGAACATAAGGGGCTTAGCATGGGAATTACTGAATGGTATAGCGCCATTTAGAGAGATTAATCATTTTCTATATGATCATTGAATAAAACCAGTAAATTCTAAGACTACAGTTAGTCAAACAATTATCATACCATCATAAAGGAGTTAGCCAAATGTCCTGAGTGAGAAGTAAATTTTCTATTAACTTCAAAAGACACTGACCCTGATAACATACCTGATACATTTGATATGTCTCTAGTAGAAGGAAATATAGAGCGTATGTGTTAGAGGTAGGCTCAGCTATGATGGAAATAGCTATAAGTTCATATGACAGAAAAAAATATTGGAATTCAAGGAATCTATTGAATTAAAAAATAATGAATATTATGTGGATCTGCTGTGGTATGAGGACAAGGACAATTCCGTTCTGTCCAATTATAAAGTAGCCCTAGCTGTACTTCAAAGAACAATGCAGTCTCTTGAAGGTAAAAATCTGAATAAAGATTATAATGAAGTATTCTTTCAGCAAGAAAAAAGGTGTTATAGAAAGAATACACATACCATCAGAAGAGTATGAAAAATGTGTTTGGATTCCACATAGAGCTGTGTTCAAAATGGAGTCTCAATTGACAACAAAAATTAAACTGATTTTCAACTGTTCACTGAAAACAGAGAGCAGTGTTTCTTAAGCGAGGCTGTCTATTCAGGAATAAACATGATCAACAATATGATTGACTTATTGTTAAAATTCAAAACAAACAAGTATGTTATGTTAGGTGACATAAAGAAAACCTTTCTAAACTTAAAAGGGAGGAAGATAAGAACAAATTCTGTTTCTTTATAAAAAATGGGAAGCAACTGTTGTTCTTCAGAGATAACACTTTGACTTTGAATTTACCACAAGCTCATTTATACTTAACTACATTTTAAATATCATTTAGAGCAATATCAGCTTGATAAATGTACTTAAATGCTAAAAAGTAACTTTTATGTAGATAATCTACAACAAACTAGACTGATAAAGGAAGGCAATTTCAACCTACGCTCTTGCAACATTAGGAGCTTAAATCAATTATGATAAAGGAAAATACCATCTCTCAACATAAAGAAGATTATGAAAAGATATTAGGATATAACTATTGTCCTAACACTGATATAATGACAGTAACAAAGATCACAATAAACAGAAATGTGAGGACTAAGAGGCAGATATTAGCCCAGTCAGCCAGGATTTTTGGCCCATTATCATATGTACCTGTTACTATAAGATTGAAGTTAATTTTAAGGAAACTTTGGCTTATAAAATCAAACTGGGATGAGGAAGTTCCTGAGAGTATATTTGAAACATGATCTGTCTTATCAAAGGACTTTTCTACATTATCTGACATTTCTTTCTTGAATCAAGTTATTAATATGCTTATGGTTTTGTCATTTATCCAATGCAAAATGGGAATTCGTACATACTGTTCGCCAAAGGAAAAGTGGCTCCATTAAAAACAAATGGAATTATTGGCAGTGTATAGTGGCCTTTAAAGCATTGTCTACAATTTTGAAATCATATTCAAATGTTATGATTGGAAATATGTGCCTTATGGTGGATGCACAGGTTATCATGGTTACTAAGTGATACACCTAAAAACAAAAACCTATTTCGCAGAAACCGGCTTAAGGCTATACAAGGCATGAAAGATCAAATTGTTCTCAATAAAAGGGTAAAATTTAAATACATACCCTCAGCAGAGAACCCTGCTGATCTGATTTCATCAGGAGTTAACCTTGACCAGTTCATAATAAAATTGTACTTCTGGAAACATGGTCTGTTATGGCTAACAAAAAGACTCTTTTTACTGGCCTAGCATCAGTCTGGAGTGTTTGAATTTGAAAGCTAAGTATGTTGTGAGGTTGGAGTTATATTTTGGCACTACTACCAATGTGGATTCAACTGTAATAATAAACAGGGATTCTCTACACTTACAAAATTATATAATGCAACAGCTATGGTGCTTGATTCATACATAAATGCAGAAAATAAATCAACTTGAGAAATCATAAGCAAAGTTATATCTCAGTAATTCGATGCAGAATGAAGTGTTTGAAAGAGAAAGTATTTGAGAGATACTCATAAAGGTGAAATCCCCAAGTTTAAGCATTTTCTTGGATAAGGATGGAATATAATGAGTAAATGGCAATGTAGCCATGTTTGAACTGGAAATATCCCATATTATTGGCTAAATATCATTACATAAAGATGCTCAATCGGTTAATGTTTGAAGTTGGTGCAACCATTACAAAGAATAAGATTATCTGGATATTGGATAACCAAGCAAGACAGGTAAACGGTGATATCTGGATGTTATGTTTGCAAATGCTACAACAGTCTGGCATTTAGATATCCAAGAGATAATGAATTAATAAAAGTTTCAACACACAGGATTTATATGGGTAGAAAAGAAAAAAAGCAACAAAAATGTATTTGTTGATAATCATTTAACATATTGAAATTGTACCAGATATGGGCAATATGTCCTTCATTCAAGCCTTAACATGTTTTACCAAAATTTATTGGCGCACCAAGCCACATATTTAGTGATAATGCTAAATCATTTAACACCACTCTGGGCAAAAATATTATTGATATTCACATAAATAACAAATTGTTCACTGACACTTTTGCAAGTACAACAATAAAATATAATATTTCCTCTTTATTCCTCATGGGTTGGAAGTGTCTAAGAATGCATGATCAAAACTAAAAATCAGCCTCTTGAAAACAATTGGAAGTTCAAAAATTAATTACTATGAATTATTGACATTATTATCAGATATACAGACGTATAGACCCTTGATGTATAATTGCTCTTAGGACAATGGGCTCCTCCCAGTAATACTGAATTCATTCATATACTCAAACATGAATGAAGAAATAGCAATATGTCAGAATATACCAGTTAGCAGCAGTATTGAACCAATAAGAAACCAACTGATAGAGTCTCTGAGAAGCAGAGAGGAACTATTAGAAAAATTTAAAGAAAATTGGTACAATGAATATTTATTCAACTTCAGTGAAGGGTATAAAGAACTGCATGAGATAGATTATCACAGTAAAATCCATGTTGATGAAGTTGTGCTAATTAAGAACCCAGCTAAACCCAGACCATTCTGGCAACTAGGCAGGGTCACAAAATTACATTTGGGAAGTGATGAAAGGGTTTGCTCAGCTGGCATAATGGAAGGAGACAGGTCTGTGGAGATACAGTCTAAAACACTTATTTCCATTGGAATTGTCCCTGGACCTTGTCCATGATGCAAAGGAACCTCCAGAAGATGCATCACAACAAGAAAGAAAGGTCCATGCCAGGCCTAAAAGAAAAAAAAAGAAAAGTAATACAGACTCTGATTTTGTTTATTAACAGAATAGTATGGCCAGAATAATGCCAAGGAATCTTAGGGCAGTCAGACCGCAAGGTTCCTAATCTTTCTATATTTTTGTTACTAACCTTTCTTATCTCTGAATATTTAATGCAGTTATCATCGTAAGTTGAATATCACACTAACAAAGTGATTAACTATGAACTCTGATGACTTATTGAACTTTACAAGTTGACTAAATGGTTACATATGAAAGTGCATTTAATAAGGCAACAAGCACTGATGCTCAGTGCATGTTTTCTTCCTTGTTGGAAATATATGAGAAATGATATTATATGATTATCTGTCATTGGCAGTTTATGGTTACCCAATCTGCTCACAGTTGCTTAGTGGCACACTTTTCTACCTTTTTTGAACAACTCTTTACTCTTGGTACAACAAGTGGAATGACCACTTGCTGAACGGGTCATCTCTACGCTCTTATCATCACAGAGTCCATAGATGGCGAGAACATCAACACACCCTCAGCAGATAAGTTTGGTCACATAACACCATTAAGTTTGCAAGGACTCATTTATAATGTTGATTAATATAATTTATATAAATTATAAGTCAGTTGCATTCCACTCTTTTATTATTACTATGTCTTCATCCATCACGTGGGAATCTTGGGCCCACTCCAATTCTCTAGACATGTGGATGTAGTAATAGCCAAAATGCACATATATTTTTAACAAAAATGTTGAACTATTTGAATGTGTTAAAAGTATAAAAGTTCTTAACTGCTTGCTTGCAAGCTAAAACTTTGCAGATTTGATAGGTTTTAAGTGCTGTGTAATTTTTAATTTTTTCATAAATTATAGGTTAATTAAATTTTAAGTTAATATCCACTCAGTTGGGATATTGTATCTTCATAATTTTCAATCAAAAGAGGTTTTTATTTTGTCTGAAACTGATTAACAAAATGTTTTTATGTCTGCTATAATTTGAATGTAATCTGTTTCACAAAATCTTCATTTATACATATTTAAAAATTTTTTAAACTATACAGGTTTACCAGTTTTTTAATTAAATGTTTTCATTCATTGAAGTGTGGCATTCAAAACATCTGTTACGTCATTTGAAAAAACAGAGTAACTATTTTCTAGCACTGATCACAGATTAAGCTATATGTTACCTTAAAAAATTAATTGATCAAAAGAAAAATGTTTTTAAGGGATGTGCCCCCAAAATTATCAGCAAAAAAATTTGAATCAGAATTTCCTATCTGTATATTTGAATATTTAACATTTAACGAACCCCTAGATCAGTGATTCTCAAACTTTTTGAAGTCGGGTGCACCTGAAATCCTACCTATAATTGTAGGCGCACTATATACAAATTTTGGAAAAATATGTTATAATGAAGTCTGTAGTGGGTTAGCCAATCTGTATCAGTGACAATTACAAATTAAACTAATCCTCTACTATTTTTACTACATCAAATACAACAAAGACAACAACAACAAGAGAAATAATCAAATAGGCAGATATTTGTTTTAACAAGAAATATTTTTATATAACCACAAGTACACACGATATAATAAGGTTGTTTAAAACACTTTAGAGTTCTTGGTTGTGTCATCAAGGGTAATATAAAAAGGTGTTATGCTATAGATCTGATAAGGAATCAAACACCTGTTTGGTGTAATGGACAGACTCACTGAAATGCTTATAAATAAGTTTGAGAACGTTTAATTTTTTTTTCATTTTGGTAGCTGTCAATTAAGGTTGAATAAATTATTTTCCTAAGTTTATTCTGGAGCTGATTTTTGGGTTATTCATTACAATTTATTCAACAGGTTTAAAAAATAATGGAACGATACCTCAAGCCTGACCGCCTGGAACTAAAATACGTCAGACCCTGACTCTAGTGACAAATGGCAACATTGGAGGGATATGTTCGAGGATTTTCAATTTTTCTTAAAATAATGGAACGAGCTGCAGTCTTCTTCTGAGGGATATGTTCGAGGGATTTCTTTTCGAGCTGCAGTCTTCTTTCTACGTCGGCATTGACTGGCTCACAGAAATTAACCCTCTTATTACACCATGTTTCCACTCCCATTTATAAGTGTTTGTCCGGGTGTCAAAATTACGATACTGCTATAAGCACTCTGGATGGTATGTTCATTAAGAAGAAAAACTCCATTTTTGCAAGATACTTACTTGCTACTCGGCGTCAAGAGACTGAAGAAAGTCTAGAGCTGTATCTTCAAAACCTGAAAATATTAAGTCGCGACTGTGATTTTACTGCCCTGACAGCAAGCCAAGCCAGGGATATCTCAATAAGAGATGCCTTCATCAGTGGAGTACGGTCTAACCAAATCAGACAAAGGATGCTCGAAAACAAGGACTTGGATCTGGCTACCGCCTACGAACTAACCCTTACGTTGGACATGGCCCAGAAACAATCAGATCTCTATTCGCAACCTGATTTTTCAGGGGCTACTATTCTTGCCCATTCTCATTCCCAACAAATTCCCATCTCAAATTCACAACATTGTGACCCCCAGGATAAGGATTCTTCAAATACTATTGAACAACCCGTTACTATCGCTTCAGCTGAGATTAAGTGCTACTTCTGCGGCCTTCGTAAACACGCTCGTTCATCCTGCCCGGCTCGAAACAGTAGATGTCATGGATGTGGCAAGCAGGGACATTTTTTAAAGGTTTGTCGGTCAGCCCCTTTACAGAAAACCCGTTTAGCCGCCACCCTATCTCTATCTACCGTATCGACTGTCTCTCTCAAATGCCTCTCTAAAACAATTGTGCCGGCCAGAGTGAACTGACTAAATATCCACGCTCTTATTGATACAGGGAGTTCTGAAAATTTTATCAATGCACATATCGTGGAAACAAAGAAATGGAAAATCTTTTCCTGTTCTAATCAAATATCGATGGCCACTTATCCTGTCGTGTAATCGGATTCTGCATGGTTAACCTTGAGCTAAAAGAAAATTTCTATTCTAAAATCAAGTTGCTGGTAATGAGGAACCTTTGCTGTGAAGTAGTTCTAGGGCACAATTTCTTTAACCGACATTCTCACCTTACAATTCTGTTCGGTGGTATCAAACCAGCGCTGCAAATATGTGGATTAGCAACTGCAAAAGTCCAGTATCCATCTCTCTTCTCAAATCTAACCTCTGACTGCAAACCTATAGCCGTAAAATCTAGACGCTATTCGCTCAAAGACAAGGAATTTATTGCGATGAAAGTGAAGAGACTTCTTAAGGAAAATATTATAGAGCCCAGCAAATTGCCATGGAGAGCCCAGGTCCTAATAACGACTAATGAAAACCATAAAAAGAGGATGGTTGTTGATTATTCCCAAACCATCAACAGATATACACAGCTCGATGCGTATCCGCTGCCCCGTATTGATGAAATGGTTTCCGATATCACTAAGTATCGTATTTTCAGCACGTTGGACCTTAGGAGTGCCTACCATCAGATACCCATCAAGCCGGAGGAAAAACCTTACACGGCATTCAAAGCTTGTGGGTGTTTATATCAATTCCGTAGGGGTCGCAAGTTTTCAAAGGGTAATAGATGAAATCATTTCTAATGAGAAATTGAAGGGTACTGTGGCATACATAGACAATGTCACTATTTGCGGTTATAACAAGGAAGATCATAACCACAACCTCAAACGATTCATGGCCGCTGTAAATAAATATGATCTGACCCTTAATGAGGAAAAGTGTTCATATAATTTGAAAAGCATCAAGCTACTAGGGTACATAGTCAGGAATGGTGCCATGAGACCGGACCCCGAGCGACTTAAACCCCTAATGGAATTACCAATTCCTGGAAATATAGCTGCATTACGATGAGCCCTTGGCATGTTTGCCCATTATTCCCAATGGGTTGCGTCCTTTTCTGAAAAAATACATTTACTTACTCAAGTAAGAACTTTTCCATTATCTGATTCAGCCATTAGAGCATTTCAAAATTTAAAAAGGGATATTGCTAATTCTGCCATTGCTGCCATTAATCCTTCAGCTCCACTAGTAGTTGAAACCGATGCATCTGATTCGGCAATAGCTGCCTCCTTAAGACAACATGGTTGGCCTGTAGCTTTTTTCTCTAGGACACTCTCGAAGTCTGAACGAAGGCATACTGCCATAGAAAAAGAAGCGTACGCCATAGTTGAAGCTTTACGAAAATGGAGGCATTATCTGATCGGTAGACAATTCCACCTTATCACCGACCAAAAATCGGTATCATTCATGTTTAACCCAAAAACCTCAAGTAAAATAAAAAATGAGAAAATTGCAAGATGGCGGATAAAACTCTCTTGTTATTCATTCGACGTCTCCTATCGCCCTGGAAAGGAGAATGCTGCAGTTGACGCACTTTCAAGGGTGTGTGGTCTAACAACAAGCTCATCTGATCTTCAGAGCATACACCGAGAATTGTGCCACCCGGGCATCACAAGAATGACACATGTAGTCCGGAGCAGGAATTTACCATATTCAGTTGAAGATGTAAAAAGGATTACCAATTCCTGCCAAATATGCTCAGAAAATAAGCCAAGATTCTATAAGCTCCCTCAAGCAACACTCGTGAAGGCCACTCAGCCTTTCGAAAGGCTTAATCTGGATTTCAAGGGTCCACTACCTTCTAAAACACAAAATAAATACATGCTTACTGTAATTGACGAGTACTCAAGGTTCCCCTTTGTCATTCCATGCCCTGATGTAACGGCCACTACAGTTATTCAAGGCCTCTGCTCCCTTTTCGCAATTTTCGGAGTGCCTGCATACATTCATACAGATCGGGGATCTGCCTTTATGTCGGAAGATCTCAAGAATTTTTTGCATGAACGAAGAGTGGCGGTAAGCCGAACCTCCCCTTACAACCCTCAAGGGAACGGGCTCTGTGAAAGATATAATGGAATAATATGGAAGACGGTACTGTTGGCATTGGCAAACCAGAAAATGCTGATCTCAAAATGGGAAAGTGTCATCCCCGAGCCTCTAAACGCTATCAGGACCCTACTGTGTACATCTACAAACGCTACTCCGCATGAGAGGTTTTTCCGTTCCAACGATGAAGCTCAACAGGCACTTCCCTCCCTTCATGGCTTGCTCACCCTGGAATCGTTTTACTGAAACACCATGTTCGTCGTAGTAAGCATGACCCCTTAGTCAGCAAAGTGAAACTAATTGAGGCGAACCCCCAATATGCCCAGATTGAAACTGCGGAAGGAAGACAATCAACAGTCTCCTTAAGAGATCTCGCGCCGGCTGGAAATACATCTGAAGATGCTACTGCGATGGAGAATTGTGAATATCCAGTTTTCAGAACCAGCCCAGTTAAGCTAGGCGATCAAATCCCGCATACATCTAGTTCAGATACTCTACCAAATGAATCCGATTATCCTTATGAACCTTCTTCTACATCTGATTCTGAAGAAAGACCGATACCACAAAAACGGACTCACCCTACATCAGAGACTGACACTTATTTTTCAGACACCCAGCAACCGAAACATAAAAAAACGGTGCCGTTTCAAGGCTAGACCCTCTACGCAGAAATGCGTTAATCACGATAACTATAACTTGTTGTCTGACATAGACGGCCACCAGTCACCTGAACAATTAAGATGTTCCCAAAGGACCCGCAAAATGCCAGGTCGTTGGAAAGACTTTATTCTGTACGAATAACTAGCGGGGGGGGGAGAATGTTGTTTAAGTAATTCCCACAACCTGCTCCCCTGTTTGGTGTAATGGACAGACTCCAGAAAAATGCTTATAAATAATTTGATAGGCTTAATTCTTTTCTTTTTTGGTAGCTGTATTAAGTTGAACAAAAGGTAGTTCAAGTTTTCATTAAAGTATGTTTACAATACCAAAGAGGAGACAGAATTAAATTTCATGCAACTTAATGAACATGATGTAATATTCATATAGTGAGTGGACAAAAATTTCTGATTAAGATGATTCTTGTTGCCAAACTGGATTCAGAATTTTTATAAAAAGTGACAAGTATTTTTCTGTGAGGGTTAGTTCTGAAATAAGTGTATTAGGTTGTATAAGATGAATAAAATCTTATACAAACCTAATACAAGTAATTTGTTTTGTGAGAAAAGCATTTGTCTCCAGTTACTGGGTAAAGGGGAGTAACTTGTAAATGATTAAGGTCAGTATCAGTTATGTGCCATGCATGATACACACTTAGGCAGTCATATATCTTTCAATACATGACTGACGAGGCAGATTTTTTCCCCATAGTAAGTTACCATCCAAGGTTATAAAACCCAGTCACTCCTGCTATTTACCCATAGCTGGGGGAAGAAGAAGAGGATTCATACCTTTCCCAAAGGTATTAGCATGTAAATGAATGTAATGGATTCGACTAGAATTTGAACTTGGCTCTCTGCTTCTTCAATCTAAGCCACTACCATTACTCCACCGTGCCACCCAAGGTCAGTATAGTTACACTAAATACTAGTGAACCATTTTTGTGTTTTTAATTTTACTTACTTCAGTTTTTGTTTTGCAAATTTTTTTACTAATCTGATTAATTAAAATTAGGGCCACAACAGTTTTCCTTTTTTAGCCTTACAACTATCTGAAGGGTGAAGACTTAAGGCTGAAATTAATTAATGGTGAAGACTTAAGGCTGAAAAAATAAAAATTGTTGTGGCTCTGATTTTAATGAATCAAATTAGTAAATAAATTTCCAAAACACAAAAAACTGAAACAAGCAAAATTAAAGACACCAAAAAAAAAAAAATAGTTTAGTGAGAGAGGCTTCACAAATTTAATGTATTGTTGAATATCTGTTCATCTAGGGCAGTGATTCTCAACTGTCGTGCTGCGGCACACTAGTGTACCACAAAATATTGTCATGGCATACATATATATGTATGTGTATCTGTGTATGTGTGTGTATTAGTTGTAATGTTACAGAATTAGTATTTCAATAAATGAATAAGTAATAAACATTTTTTTTCAAATAATTTTCACTATTCTTTGATGATGTTACTTTAAATAGGTGTGCCATTGCTTAAAACCGTTGAGAAACAATGATCTAGGGCAAAGTTTTTTAAACTTTTTTATATCATGGCACAATTGAACCTCGAGTTAAACTTCCATGGCACACTTAAATTATCATGATCAAAAAGAGTAACAAAAAAAAAAAGAGTATACATTTGATTTATTTATGAACACAAACAAAACAATTTATTATAATTAATAATAAAATGATAATTAAAAACCTTAAAAAAAATTTAATTTTTCTGTTTATTATAATTTATCATTTAATAAGATACCCCAGTTTTATGTTATTTTTACAATATCTCCTTTGCAAGGTTGAATTTTAGACAGGCATACTTTTAAATCTTCTAAGGATTCTAACATTGATTGATTTTTGTTTTTAATATTGTTTATTGCAGAAAAGTTTGCTTTGCACAAATATGATGTTGAGAATGGAAGAAGTATTTCTATCAATTTTTTGGGTAATATTTGGAAATTTAACCTTAAGAGAGAACCAAAATGATGTAATATCTGTTGTTGAATATTTTAATTGCAATCCTGTCATTTCTTGTCAAATAATGTCAAATAGTGTTGTGTAACCATGATTTATTATGCACTCTATCATGGATGCAAACTGTATCTCCTGGATGCATTGGTTTGAGTTTTTGAGCTTCATGTCGATCATAATATAGTTTTAGTCTTTAGTTGCATTTTTGCTTACAGTGTTAAACACTTTTCTATCTCATTGGTAAATTACTTCTTAGTATTTTCCCCATCAGCATTTCTGCTGGTGATGTTCCCTTGAGGTGTTGTAGTGGATCATTAAACCTAGTGATGGGTCTTTACATTCTCAGAATATTTTCAGGAGTTTTTTTTTTTCTGCTAGATAATTTGGCTGTGGATAGTATGGTAAAGCTGTTGATATTCAGTAGGTGTGAAACATGTGTCGTTGTTGGTTAAAACTTCATGAGGCACTCCAGATCAGCTAAAATTATGCTGCAAAGCTGTGGTCAATTCATTTCTGTATTGAACTTGTATTTGGCACACAACTGGGTGGTTAGTGGACATCCACAATGATTAGGTAAGGTTTGTTATAGTACTAGAATGTCTATTGCTACTTTCTGCCTAGTCTGTGAAGTTATAGTATGATTTATGAATGGCTGTTTTGGTTGTGCATCTTGGTATTTCAGTCACAGGTTTCATTTCTATACTATATTGTTGATGCCTTTGCTAATACTTGGCCAGAATACAGAAGCTCTTGTACTTCTCATGGTTTTGATGACATTGGTGTATCATCTCCAAAATTAGTATGGAGGAATAACTATGTTCTCTTTTGAGTATCAGGTCATGATATACCCTTTTGTGGTTGCAGTAGGGCATGACTTCTTCTTGGCATTGCTTGACATTTGTTAGCTATATTTTTTCAGGATGTGCATTGTTGGATCAGACAATCTAGCAGTTCAGACCTCCTCCATTTTCTGATCTGTTATTGTTACATACTTCAAGACAGCAACAATTTGAGTTTGAGAGTCAGACTCTGATCTATTTTCTTTCATTTTGTTTTGGTGTCTGATAGGTTTGCATGTGACAATGTATCTGCTGCATACATTTACTTTTCTGGCATATGACTGACTTGCTAGTTGTATCTTTGTACTTTAAACCTAATATGCAATTGGCAATCATTGACTGTATTTTGAAATATGGACACAAGAAGTTTATGATGTGTTTGTACCTGCATAGATCTTCCATAAACGTGTTGATGAAAGTGTACATATGCAAACTGTTTATTACTAATGCTTTATATTCAATTAGTGCATACCTGCTTTGTATCTCTGTAATTTCACCTGATATGTAAGCAACTGGTAACCAGAGTTGTCATTCTAGTATTGCACATAAACATTTTCTACTAGCATCACATGTTATCTTGATGGGTAGTTGGGGTTGTAAAATTGTAGGATGGGCTGTGGCAATAGCAATTTTTTTAAATTTAAAATTTTTGAAATTATAAAACTCCTGTTCTGAATGCTATATTTGATTTTAGCAGCCTACACATATAATTTACACATAATAGATCGTTCAAGCAATATTTTCATTGTATCTTATATAAAATCACTTTTCTAACATTTTTCTACCTTAAAAGTTAACCCTAGAACACTAATCATAGTGCCCACCACAAATGACGTCATTGAGCGTGCATATGTTTCCCATGCTCTGAGGGGTCCCAGCTGCTTAGTAGCTTCAGTTGCCTACTTGACAGTGTAGAGGAAGGTTGTGCCATCTCGCTCTCTCTACTCCCCAATGCTGTAGGCCTGCATTTGGGTAAGGTATACCCATGGTTGATGATACACAGTGTTGGAAAAACAGGAATATGAGGCTGTGTAAATAGTGATTGTGTATTACTTACAAATATATTTTACCCTTTCAGATTACAGATTTATTCAAAATGGCTTTGAGTAAGAAATCAATTCCAGACAATGAAATAGAGGCTATTTTATGTGAGAGTTCTGATGATGAAATGAATAATTTAGAGTTTGAAGAATTATATGACAGTGACATTGATACTGAATATGTGCAAGAACCTAGTGATAGCAGTGATAATAGTGACTTGGAGGATGTACCTCCAAGAAAGAAAAAGAAAGTAGTGTGTGTTAGCCTTGCCTTGCCTATGGTCGGGCCTTTCTACTGCACCTGCTACTGCCTCATTGATGCAGCAAAATACAAGCATGAGAAGGCCACAATATAACCCACACCACCTGAGGAGATACATGCCATGTTTGGGGAGAGACAACCACCTCTCCACTAAGGAAGTCTGGAGCCCTAAAGTTGGTTCCAATTTCTACAGGGCAGCTATGTCTGAGGGGTGCTTTACTTTTCTCCTCAATTGCCTACGCTTTGATGACTCTAATACCAGAGAACAGCAAAGAGGAACCAACGGGTTTGCCCCAATCAGGAATGTGTGGGATATTTTCATCAAGGCCTGTAGTACCCATTATATCTGACACAAATTCCTGACTGTTGATGAGCCTTTCGTGGCCGCTGCCCCTTTCACATAAACATCCCAAATAAACCAGCAAAGTACGACATCAAGATTGTCATAGTAAATGATGTCAAGAGAAAGTACATGCTGTCAGGGATCCCCTATCTTGGAAAGCAGGGGACACGAGCAACAGATGGGCAAAACCTTGGCCACTCCTTCACCAATGACCTGACACAGCGCTACCACAACACCAACAGGAATGTAACAACCAACAATTGGTTCACTGCTTTGACCCTCATCCAGGATATGCTGCACAATTGTGGGATGATCCTGATTGGGACAGTCAAGGGAAACATAGCAGAGATACCAGAAGAGATGAAGAACAAGACCACATGGGCTCCAGTGCCTTCCTGTTTACGAAGGACATGACACTGGTGTCATATGTGCCCAACACCCCTTCCAGCAAGAAAATTGTCCTCCTCATATCTTCAATGCATGGAGATAAGTCCTTGGCCATCAGTGGAAAGCCAACCATCATTGAGGACTACAACACGACAAAAGGAGGAGTGGACACTTTCAACCAAATGTGTGGTCAATATTCGTGTAGCAGGAAGATCAAGAGATGGCCGCTCTGTGTGTTCTATGACATACTGAACACTGGGGACATCAACTCCTGGATCATCCATGAAGAAAATATGCAGAAGACAGGTGGCAGACAGATGAAGAGGAAGCAATTTATGCAGGTGTTGGTTGAGGAACTGGTGAAACCCTGGGCACTGCATCGCCTCTCAAGTCACACTCTACTGAGGCAGCTCAAGGATCATACATGCACTGTTTTTGAGCTGCCCACTCCCCATGGACCTTCAAGAGTTTCTGGACTACCTGCAGCAGAAATGAGGGAGTCCATGGTGTGCTGTGTTGTCACTCCCACAAAGGCAGACAAAAAAACTCGCTTCTGGTGTCTGTCCTGTCAACAAGCTATGTGTCCCAAACACTATTACACTATGTGTAGCAACTGTATATGAGGCTGAGGTAAGTAGAAATGCACCTGAAGACTTTATTTACTTGTACATAACAAATAAATAGTCAGTTGCTACAGTCATTTTAGTTTAAAAAATTATTAGTGTAAAAAAGTGATTTTTGTGGTAGATAAAATAAGGGCTTTTTCCATGTCTTGTCCCTACAGAAGCCGCAGCAGCTTGGGACCAGTACCCTCTTCATCAGTGGTTTGGAAGTCATCAGAGGATAATTTTTTTATTTTGAAAAATTTTCCTATTTTTAATTACAATTTTCAGTACCTGATTTTCTTACCTAAATAATATGTTTTTCAGTTCCTATTAATGTTAACTCAAAGTACAAAGTTTGAAGTGCCTGCATGTAAAATATTTCAAATAAAGATTTATATTTAATATATTTTTTGATTTTTTCAAAATTGGGTATGATATACCCATGGTTAGTAGTGGTGTAACTTTAATTGATGATTAGTGTTCTCGAGTTAAAATCCATCACCAAATTTACAAACAGAAAAAATAGTTCACAAAAAACAAATTTGAAGAAATGCTTGAATGATGACTCTGGGATTGATCTCATGACTTCAAGATTAAGATGAGCTTTGCTAGTGTGAGCTATCTAGTTCTTTAGAAATTATGAAACAAATATTTAATTTGTTGAAAATTATCCAAAACAAAAATTTATTCAATTAGCTGGAAGTTAAATGTAAAAAATATCTAACAGTTGTGTAAAATAAAATTTTATTTTAGTTCTCACAAAACCAATTACGTTCAGGATGTAAGGGAAGATGAAAAGTCTTGAAAAGAATCTAAAATATCACATAAGAAGCCTCTGCTAAATCAATAACAAAATGTAACATCAAACAAAAACAAAACAAATTGTTAAGGGCAATAAATCTGAATTTTTTTCGAGTTATTTCCCTTGAAGAATTTCTTTTCTCCAAATGGATTTTTCAAACCTTCTTTAACTTATTTCTCCTTAATCACTACATATTACTATAGACTTTCTTCTATGTATCATGTCTCTTCAGAACGTGGGTGATCAAAGTTCTCCCCAATTTCTATCCTTTCTAGCCCTTAGTAAATTTTGTCTTTTTGCTATCGCTGTTCTGTCAACTATTTACACAAGTTTGTTAGATAGGTTCCATTTTTATGAGGACTAATATCGCATAACAGCTCAATACACTTTTTTTGTTTTCTAATTAAATTTTCCTATTTCTTAATACTTTGCTGAAGGTACATTGGAATAGTGAAAGATGCCTACCAAAAGGGGAGGGCATCTTTCACTATTCCAATGTACCTGCAGATTTTGGTATTGCATTTTCTGTCCTCTCTTAAAATACTTCTTGGATATTTTAATTTTTGTACTTGCTTGATTTTGGTATCACCAATTTGTAATTTTCATATTGGGTTCTTTTTTGCTGAAAACCATACATTCTATCTTGCAATTGATATTTAGTCCTTTTCACTTTCCTTTACTACTTTATGTAGTAGTTTCTGTAGCTTAATTTTGTTTCTGCTATCAACTCTGTCATATGCATAACTAATGTTGTTTAGATTGTGGACACCAATAATGAATCCTGGTAGGAATTCTAATTCTAAATCACTTAATTGTAAAGGTTGAAATAAAAATGACACACATCCTTCTCTTACATGCCTTTTTATTATTGTATATTTACTGAATTCATTTTCTATTCATATGCAAGTATCTATCTATATTTCTGAGATGAGGTATTGTAACTATTTACACTATTTACATTGTTCAGACTGTTGTTCTAATCTTTATTGTCATATTCACAATATTTGGCCATTGTATGCTCCAACCTTCTTCAGTTGATATATGTTGGAATTTTGAACTGAACCCTTTATTTAGTCCACTAGGGTAGATTTATGTGACCCAAAACAACATAGAAGAAGCAAATAAGGCAAATAAGGTAACTGTATATTTAGCCAAAGTATTTTCTAGATGGAAAAAGATCCTCCCGGAGGATGACAATCCTGAGTTGAAAAGATTTTTGTCAAATTCCTGCAAGCTTTCAATTTAACACCAAACAGTATAAAATAAAATACTCACTGAACTGTAGTATTTAGTGGAATTTTTAAATTATGTTATTAAATTTATTCTTCTTCTGTGAGACAATCTTTTCTTGAAATGTATACAAAAGTGATATATTAATATCTTTAAAGATCCTAGTTTCAAGGTTTGGTAAGCTATCAAATGTTTGGCATCCCATTTCAGCCAGTATATATCCACATTTTGAGCAATTATGACCTGGATCAAAGTTGTGTAACATCAGAATTCAATATGAAATTTTTCAGTGAAATTTTGTACTGTTATAAAATAGCCACCCCCAGAACATTGTCTTAATTTTTCAAATTTATTTTCTAAATTGACTGTGATAAATTCACAAAGTATTCCAAAACTAAAAGCACTGCTACATATCTACAAACAACAATTAAACAATTGTATGTTCAATGGCTAAACTAGTGTCCCTTATAAATGCTTTAACTTTTTTTTCTCCTTGCTTTGCTCCCATTATTTTTGTAATTTTTCCAAAATTAGAAAGAAATATCCGATATCTAAAACTGATATCACTTTTGATCACTGGTTCATTTTTATAATATTACATGTACTTCTTTGACACTGACAATTTTCCCAAATTACAACAATTTTTCTGAATGAACTTTTTCTGCAGTAACTTCTCCATTTAATAATGGGTGAGTTTTAATTTTAGATCATAAAGCACTTTTACACAATGAGAAAATTTGTCATTCAATATATTTTGAGTAAACTGCTACATCAGTTAGTTCTGATAGTTTAACAAACTGAATTTTTTCATACTCAAAAAGACATTTTACAATTTACCATTTTGCTACATATTTTACCTTCAGAATAAAACATTAATATTGGAAGAAGCTTCAGTAATCAAATTGTTTTGACTGTTTTAAAATAAGTGAAGAAAATAAATATATAATAAGTCATTTTACCTAAAGTTCATTAGAAACCTTGTCAAATGTTTTTAAAATGATTGATTAATTTTGTTATTTTTGCATACATGACCATTTAATTGGTTGAATGCATCAACAATGTATGTAACTTTTTCATATAAAGGATTTACTTCTGATTTGGAAAGTAGGATCATCTTAAGAAAAAATTGATCAACATTTTACCATGAGACACAATATTGTTTTTACTAATCCCTCAGAATTTTCAGTAAAAATAAATCAATTTCCTCCATGATACTGTAGAGCAACTTTGGAATAAACTTCATCAACTACATTTTTCCTGATATTCAGAGGTTTTGCTAAATATATCACTAAGGAAATTAGTTACTTAATTTTGATATTTTGATGTTATATCTTATAGTGTTCTCATGCTTGGTAACTTAAAATCAGCCTGAAGTCTATTATATAATGACCAAGATATAAAAAAAATGCCCTGATAAGAATATCAGAATCCTAATGTCCCAATGCTTTGACATGTTCTTTCAATACTTTATATCAATTTTTAGGTTATTATCATAATAAATTGCTTAATTGATCTATGACCAGTACTGAATTATTAATGTTTGATTTTGTTTCCTTTTTAAAGAGAAAAAAATTCCATCATGGTAACATTGAAAATTCATGTTTTCAAAAATTTTAATAAAAAAAAATTGAAATACTTTCAGTCAAAAATCAACAAATTGGATGAACAGCTTATTGTTTGATTTGTAGCATATAATGGATAACATAAAATCTTGTTGATCAATATTGTGACACATTTTCATAATTGATTATTTTCTTTTTTTTCTAGAATTTTGCATTTTTTGCATTGAAGCAGAAGTTTCATTTGTGGTTTTTAGTTAAGAGTAGATAATACACTTAATGGCAAATTGTCAAATACTGATGGTGAATTTAATACTAATAACCACTATTTTCTAGCAAGATTGAACATTCCTTTCAAACAACAGTGTTTGGTTTGTTAGGGGGTATTGTTTCAAGCTATTGCCTTTAACCATTGCTTTTGGGGAAGACAAAATACATGAACCTTATTTTGGTTGTCAAAGTTACCCCAGCAAACTGTTACACAGCACTTTTTCACCATTTCAAGAAAGGTTTTGGGATAGTGAAATGAAACTATATTAACTAAACTGTTAAACAAGGGAATTTGAAGATGTGTATCAATCTTAGATTCTAAAGTTTAAATGATTTTGAGTTAGAAATTCATGATTCAAAATCAAGAATTTAAAGTTTGTATGAATATGGGAATTTGTCATCTTTTAGAGGATAAATTGTATATTTGGAAACTCTGGGATGTAAGAATTTGATTTAGTCATGTAAATTCTAGGGTTGGAATGGGAAGTAGGAATTTAAAATCCATAACACAGATTCTCTTCAATGTCACTTCAGGACATTCATGATCATGACTCTCCACAATTTCCTGTCCTTTATAGCTTTTTCTAAATTTTGTCTTTTTGTTTTCTCTCCCTGTTCTGCAATCCATTTACAAAATGGTAGGTAATTTATGCACTATTTTCCTCTGTCTATCCTGCCTTCAATCACTTCTGTGAAAGCATCAGATTTTCCAAGCCCTCTTTCTTCATTAAGTGCTCTAGAAATTTCAACTGTTTCTTTTTGTTTTAATTTTCTTTAAAACTTCATCATTGCTCATATGCTCAGTCCATGTTATTCTCAGCATCCTTCTGTAGAACTACATTTCTGTTGCCTCAAGTTTTTTCTTCATTGGTCCAGTATTCACTGGCATACAAGAGGACTGATATTGCAGTACTCTTTTATCATTTCTAACAAAACTTTCCTGTTTTTTTTGCTTAGCTTTTGAAAAGTATCTTTCACTATCCCAATGTGTCTTTGGGTTGCAGTGTTACACTTCCTGTCCTCTATAAAAAACACTTCCCATATATTTAAATTGTTCTATTTGCTTGAACTTGGTATCTTGAATTTGTAAATTGCATGTTGGGCTGTTCCTTTTGCTGACAACCATTCATTCTATCTTCTTGCAATTGATGTTTAGTCCTTTCTTCAAGCTTTCCTTCACTTCTATAAGATTTCTTCTAGTTTCATTTCTGTGTCTGCTATCAACTCTGTGTCATCTGCATGCAACTTTAAAATCATCTGAATTATATATTACTTACCTTGCAGCTTAATACAATAGTCAGAAATTTTTACTGTATATTTTGAGAATAAAATAAATTTGATAAAATTCTGTCAATTTCACACCCAATTTTTTTCTTGTGGTGGTTTTAACAATCACTTAATTCTTGTCTTAGATAAATTCTACCAATGAAAATATAGCCTTGTGATAATTGAATAAAAACAGTAAAATTAAATTCAAAGACTGTGTGAACAAGAATTGTGGTTTCATTAATAGTTGAAATAATTTTTTTAACAAATGATGTTGGTGACTGTGCAAAGTGAAACAAGAAATTACAGCCAGTCACTGAAGAAAGTGAATCATATGAACACTGCATGTATGTGTGAGTAGGTTTCAAAGTGGACAGTTGACATTCTTTGAGTGGATGACCTACTTGTGTGGCGAGATTGTGTTTTTGTGTGCATGTGCATATCTACATCACAGAAAGATGAATGAAAACTCGACTCTGAATACTTATTTTACCAAAAAGTACAAATGTGACATGTGAACAAAAAGAGGGAAGGGTCTTCTGTCATAAATGTGACTGACTAACCTAGTCAGTCAGTCACAATCTTTGAGCCACTCTTACAAATATTTTCTTTTACACCACAACACCAACATTTTCACTTCCTGGTCATACTACAGTCACTATAATACCCAATTTTTTCTAGGAATTTCTTAACTAGACTCATATTTAGAATTTCAGTGGGTGGGAGTGAAAAAAATTAAAACTCCCCAATGCTTTTATATATATAAAAAAAAAAATTTTTTCTGAAAATATACATGTATGGGAATTTTTTAGATATATTTTTCATATGTATGTATATTTTCCACTAATATTATCAATATATTGCTCCTTACCTTTATAAGTTGAGCTCTACTTGGTATACTTCCAGTTAAACAGCTTTTATTTCAACCTATTCGGATGGAAATGGAAAAAATTTACTCCGGATTATTCATTAAAAACATCCCTTACCCTTCATTGCATCTTTTCTCTGTCTACCTTACAGACAGGATCATCGACCTTATTATAAGAATGAGGTGGAAAAAACCCATTTCGCCAGTAATCCAAAAATGATCATGAACTGAATCCTGAAACATACAACCTGAGATCCCAAAATACTCCACCGTGCAACATTAGCTACTTGGACCGTTCGAAGGCGATTTGATTGATCTAATTAAAAGGATTAAGTTCAAGAATTATCACAACTACTTCCAAAACCAAAATTGGTAGAGACCTTAACAACATAATGACATCTAATAAATTATGGATTAAAGCCGACAAATCCAAAAATTTCTATAAAATTAAACCTGCTGAATATGACAGAATCGTCACTGACAAAATTACCAGCTCTTAAAAAAAAGACAAAGGCAATAACACCTTATCATCTATCAATGAAGACATCTGTAAATTTGCTAACAAATGTGGAGTTGCTGACAGAATGGGCAAATTTGGTTTGAAAGATGCATACATTCTCTTCAAGGATCATGTTTCGTTTTTGTCAATAGCTTACAGACCCGTCTAATTAATCCCTCCAAATCTGAGTTGGGATTAATTTCAAGAGTATCTTAAAGGAAATAACATCTTGTGTCCTGAATAAATATCATGCTAACCTTTGGAAGGACTCATGG
>CAHIKZ030001412.1:1077500-1087500 GCA_903632075.3 Acanthosepion pharaonis
AGCAGGTGAGGGTGGAAAAGAGGAAGAGGAAAGAAAGGGTCAAGCAGGGTGGAGAGGGGAAGAAGGAACAGTGACTTATTATTTGTGGGCATTTTATTGTGAAACTTGAAATACACATAATTTGAAATGCACATCAATATGAATTATAGTTAATACATAAAGTATTAAAGATTACCAGCAAAGTAGGAATAAAATAAAATAAATTATATTAATAATGTTATTGATAATATTAATCTGATGAATACAATTGTATAAAAATTGAGTATAAAAATTAATAATATTATTAATAAAAATAATAATTAAGGTTTAAATTTAACTTTTAACATTTAAAATTTAAAAATTAAAATTAATAAATGGTAAATAAAGATTATATTAATATTAATTAAATATTAGATATTTAATATTAATTTACTGTTAATAATCAGATTACTTACTACTACTACTAAAAATAATATTATTGATCATAATAATAAAAAGAATCTGAATTAGGCCTAATTTCTAAAAACATCCTTAAGGAAATAAACACATCTATACTTGAAAAATACCCCGTAAATCTTTGGAAAGATTCCTCTGATACCATTAAATAGTTCCAGGATATAAATTCTAAAACTAAAGCTTAATTTATTTAAATCAATATAATAAATTTCTATTTCTTTTATATATTAGAAAATAGTTTGAATTTTGAAAAAAATTATATAGACATTACCAATGACAAATTAAAAATTATAATGGTTTCAATCTATTTTAATATTTAATGACACCCCGTGGGTTAAAAAGATAATGAAAATTTCGATGTCTCTGTGGGAGCTTTTGATTCTGCCCAAATAATAGATTTAAATATCCTAAGTAGATTCTTGGAACCCAAAAGTGTAGGACTATACAGAGATGATGGATTCTTGTTATTCCTAATAGCAATGGTCCTCTAGCTTCTAAGTTACGGAAAAAGTCATCAGGGCCTTCCAATTTTTAGGTTTTAAAATCGATATTTAATCTAATTTAAACATCGTTAATTTCGTAGATGTTATTTTTAATCTGTCCAATAGCACCTTCAAACCCTTCCAAAAAGAAAATCACACCCACTTATACATCATCAACTCAAACCACCCCAAATCATTGATAAAACAGATTCCCAATACAGTC
This sequence comes from Acanthosepion pharaonis, assembly GCA_903632075.3. Taxonomy (NCBI): domain Eukaryota; kingdom Metazoa; phylum Mollusca; class Cephalopoda; order Sepiida; family Sepiidae; genus Acanthosepion; species Acanthosepion pharaonis. Next base: position 1,078,641 of record CAHIKZ030001412.1, read on the forward strand.
AACACCAGAATAAACAGTCTTCTAGCTACAAAATATTCAATGAAAACATACTTAAATACAATGAAGCCATCAAAAAGAACAAATTCAAGCAAACATTAAATTATCAAAAAAACTGACTCAAAATACACCAAATAAATTCAAAAATAGAAAAAGAAAAATTATATGGTTCAACCCCCCATTCTGCAAATTATCTAACATTAACATAGGAAAATTCTTCTTAAAATTAATAGAAATACACATTAGTAATAGCAAGACATTCAATAAAATCTTTAATAAAATGAACTTGAAAGTTAATTCCTAATGTGTTAACAATATGGAAATAATTATAAATTCCCACAATAATAATCTAATTAAAAAATTTCATGTGAATCAAATACAATAGAATACTTCAAACTGTAATTGCAGAGTTAAAACTGAGTGCCCAGTGGGAGGATTATGTTTAACTGAAAATGCAGTTTATGAAGCCACAATTTTCCCCAAAGAAAGTATAAACCAGAAAAAGGTTTATATTGGAAAATCCACTGGGGATTAAAACAACACTTTTATAATCATTGTCATTCCTTCAAAAACGAATCCCTAAAGAATCAAACAGCGCTATCTAAATGTTATTGAAAGAAAACAGCTTCACTCTGCAGCTGAAATGGAAAATTATTTCCAGGGTTAGGACTCCTAAAAGGACTTTAGACAAAAATGTGACCTCTGCATTAAGAAAAAAAATATTAATAATCCAATACAACAGACCTGATGAATTACTGAATCACCGTAAAGAAATCATCTTCAAATGCAGACATAAAAATCAGTTCAAAATAATGGACTATACCTAAAAGAAATTTTTTGGGATCACTTGCCCATGGAAACTACGAGATCTTAAATCAAGACACTGAATAATACCTAATGTCTATATGTCAAATTAGGGATTTAGGTTAAACAATTCATGTGTAAATGTTATCATATGTATTATTTATATATATATATATATATATATATATATATATATATATATATGTGTGTGTGTGTGTGTATGTGTGTGTGTGTATGCGTGTATTGGTGTATATTCGTTTATGTGTATATAAATATATATATATGCATGCATGTTAGTATATGGGTATGTATAACTATGTATAAGTATATGTACATGTGTATATTTATATGCGTATGTGTGTGTATGTATATATATATATAGGTATGTGTATATGTTTATATGTATGTATATGTATATGTAGATGTGTGATAACATTATTAATATTTTTTTTGTGTGTTGTGTGTACTTTTATGTATGTATGTGTGTATGTAGGTATATACATATATGTATATGTAAGTATATGTATATATGTATAGATGTGTGATGATAATATTGAATTTTTTTGTGTCTTATGTGGGTTTTTATGCAGTTGTATATCGATGTATATATGTAGATATATACATATGTACTTAGGTGTAGATATGTGAATTTGTGTATACATTTGTGTATATGTGTATATATACGAACATATTTAGGATGTATATGTGATTATTTTATGTATTGGTCTTTATACAATTGTACATTTTACTTGTTATCATTTTATGTGTTTATAAATATATGTATAAGAATAGATATAGGTATGAATATGTGCATATATATTTAGGTTTTTCATTTACCTTGCTGAATTTCCCATCAAAATAAGGTTACTAAACAAATTTACTAAGCAACATTATTATTTTTTATTTTTATATTTTATTTTTAAATTTTACTCTTTATTTTTTATCTAATTATTATCTTTCGTTTTATTATTATGATTAATAATATTATTTTTAGTAGTAGTAGTAAGTAATCTGATTATTAATAGTAAATTAATATTAAACATCTAATATTTAATTAATATTAATATATCTTTATTTATCATTTATTAAATTTAATTTTAATTTTTAAATTTTAAATGTTAAAGTTAAAATTTAAACTTGTCATAACCTTCATCATTGTTGTTATTAATAATATTAATTTTTATAGTCTTCTTTTTAAAATTAAAAAAAAATAATAATTTTTAATATATTATTCTATAATCATTACAAATGTATTCATCAAGATTAATATTATCAATAACATTATTAATGTAATTTATTTTTGTTGTGAGTCCGTAACATACCTACAACATGGACTCTTCCAGGACTATATAAAGTATGCGATATAATACTCTAGGAGAAGAGGAGGAAAGAGAGAGAGAGTATTCTAATACCGTAATATCAGCCGCGTACGACTACCAATATTGGACACTAGCACATAGTAAGCTCCGCTTACACTTACACTATATTTGTAACCTTTTTGTTTAATATATCTTTCTTACATCTAATCCGTGTTCCGTGTTTTCCCTCCGTGGTCCCAACTTTGGGCCCACATCAGTGGCGACGAAGAATTCGAGAAACGCACTCACGCCGAAACCTCAGTACCTTACCAGTCCCACATCAAGTTGCGACGAAGAATTCGAGAAACGCATTCACGTCGAAAACCTCAATACCTTACCAGTCCCACATCAGTTGCCACAGAAAGATTCGAGAATTTCGTTTTCACCATATCAATAGCGACAGAGTACTCGAAAAATACACAGAAATTCCACGCGTTCCCACAGCAGTGTTGAACGAGAAATTAAGCTGGTATTACTACATCAGCGATCTAAACGCAACACCCAGCGTCTGCATAAAAAAAAAAAAAATACTCCGAGACCAAACATCAGTGACGAACTAGCGACGGAATATTAAAGTCTGTCCAAATAATATAACGAGAACGATTTCTTACACACCCACACACACAAAAAACCCCAGTTTGTTTATAAAACAAACTGACAACACAAGAGCCGAAGTACTACTTACGATTCTAGTTTTCGAAAAAACTATCTAAATTTTTTTTAGGTAACTGAGTTGAATATCGTGCATAAAATTATTCAAATTCACTGAGGTGTTTTTTCTTTTTTGTACTTTCTATAAAAAAAAATACATAATAAGTGTGGTGAAAATTTATACAATTACGTTAAAATTAACGGAACCACGGAAAAAAAGCTAAACACATAATTAGTTTAGTTTAACTAATTGTTTGTCCATATTTTTTTTGTAAAAAAAAAAAAAAAAATGTATCAAGATTTTTTTTGTGTACCTCCCCTTAGTACACGGGTTTCAAAAGCAAAAAAAAAATCGCTGTCATTTTTGTTTGTCTAAATATGGAAGATTTTCAAAAAATAATCGTCCAAATGCTAAAAGTAAATTTGGATCAGCAACAAAAATCAGGAGAAAGACAGCAACTATTTTGGGAATTACATAAACAACAAATGGAATTCCAAGAAATTACGCTTCAGAATGCTGAACTACAACAGAAACAACTTAAAGAATTACTCGTAAATGCATTAAAAGGCTCAAACTTTGAAAAAGATACAATATTCTCCCAGAGTACAATCTACAATTCAATGGAAACCTTTGAATACATACCAGAGAACAACAAAACGTTCGACCCTTTTTACAGGCGCTACGAAGATATTTTCAACGTAGACTGGGAACAATGGCCCAGTAAAAAAAGGTATGTCTACTATTGAGAAAACTGGGAACTACAGAACATAGTAGGTTCGTAGACTTCATACTACCCAAGAAAACCACAGACTTGGATTTTTCAGAGACTATTAAGCTTCTATCGGAACTATTCGGGCCTAACACAACCTTGTTCCACAAACGTTGGAAATGCCTGAACACAGTCAAAGACAACCTACAAGATTTTCTAACGTTTGCAGCATCGATAAACAAGCTCTGTAATGATTTTAAACTAGCCGAACTGACTGCCGATGATTTCAAGTGCTTAATTTTCGCACAAGGTCTAGTATCAGCAGAAGACGCCGAAGTCAGACGACGGGTACTGACCAAGCTTGAGAACGAACAAGGATTGACTCTCCAAAAACTGACAGAGGACTGTCAAAGAGTAATATCTGTAAAGTGTGACTCAAACACTATCGAGGAATCAGGTGTGGCTCAGATTAATAAAATCAGAAGCAAGTCTACCTCCTATTCCCCTCAAAAAGACAAAAGGCAAATCTCATGTCCTAAATTCCGCAGTAACCAAAATCCAAATAGGTTAAAGAAACCGCCCGGACCATGTTACCATTTTGGTAAATGACATTGGATGAAATTCTGTCCAGTTAAGAACAAAAAATATTGCAGAAATTGCAATAAAAATGGGCACACTTTAACGCGGTGCTGGTACGCTAACAGAACGAGAAAACCCCAAAATAAAATTAGGCAAACTCAATCTGACAATATTGTCGATAGGAATTAAAGGAAATATGTAACTGTGGATATTTTCAATAATTCCATTAAATTCCAGCTTGACTCGGGTTCCGATCTTTTAACCATTAACTGGCGTACTTGGCGAAAATTAAACAAGCCGACCTTATTAAAAAACGGAGAAAACATCAAAATCCGTAACTGGCGAAAAGATTAACATTTTAGGTGAGATAATACTTACAGTAACACTAAATGGAGTTACCAAAACGCTCAAAGCCTACGTATTGAAAACTTCAGATAACTTATTTGGAACAGATTGGATAGAAAAATTCAATCTTTGGGATTGCCCAATGAGTACATTTTGTCACAAGATACAAAATACAACGTCCAATTTGGTAAATCTCAAAAAAGAACTCAAACAACAATTTCCCCAGTTTTTTTTCTGGCGGCCTTGGGAAATGTACTAAAATGAAAGCTAAGTTCAAGGTGAAGGACGGTGCACAACCGGTATTCAAAAAGAAACGGAATGTCCCTTTCGCTGCTCTAGAGCAAATCAACAAAGAGTTAGATAGACTCGAACAAGCAGGTATTCTGTCAAAAACAGATTTCAGCGAGTGGGCAGCACCTACGGTCTACGTAAAAAGAAGTCCAATCAAATACAAGTATGCGCTGATTTTTCCACAGAGTTAAACGATGCCTTGCAAGATCACCACTATCCTCTCCGAAGCCCTGAAGAAATTTTCAATAAACTCAATGGTGGAAATTTTTTTTTCTAAAATCGACCTCTCGGACGCATACCTTCAGATAGAGGTGGAAGAAGAAAGTTCCAAATTGCTCTGCATAAACACCCATAGAGAGTTGTACAAATGCAACAGACTGGCTTTTGAAGTAAAGGTTGCGCCTGCAATTTTCCAGCAGGTCATGGACGCCATGCTGGGCGACCTTGACTACGCAACAGCCTATTTGGATGATATACTGGTTACTAGTAAAACTACGGCAGAGCACCGGAACCATATAATAAACGTATTCGAAAAGATACAAGAATACGGATTTAAGGTTAAGGAGGCAAAGTGTGACTTTTTCTCTTACCAGAGATTAAATACTTAGGTCACATCATAAATAAAGACGGTCGTCGGCCGGATCCAGAAAGAACCAACGCGATCAGAAACATGCCGGCCCCAGATACCGTTCAAGCATTACAAAGCTTCCTCGGCCTAGCTAACTTTTACCAAGGGTTCATTAAGAACATGCAAAATTTGAGAGGGCCTCTTGTGACGGACATTGAAAGCAGATAGCCTAGACGCGCATATGAAGGTTAATTTCCGCCTAGCAACAAAATAAAGATTACGTGAAGTCTTATGACATTTTGGGAAGGCAGGTCGAAAGGTCGACTGACCCAATTACCCGTAACGGAAAATGTGTAGACAGAAGCTAGACAGGGGATGGAAGCAAGCTGAGAATTCGCTTGCATATTAAAAACTAAGACACGTGACAGTCAAAGATTCACTCGAGGATCAGTTGTTATCTGGACTTTGAAAAAGCAAGACCGAAGCCGAGACGCTAGTGGTTCACGAACGGAAAGATTAAGATGCATTCGATAGTGATGACTTATCCAGTTCTGTCCAGGCAACTCCGGACACGGAATATAAGGAAATAACGTGTTCAAAAATCCCAATTTGAAGACGTATTAGAAAAGATATATGTTGATGATTCAACCTGCGCGTATACCTCCGTTATAAGCTAACTTGTAAAAGGAAAAAGAAAGTGTACATCCCTGTTGCAAGTCGAGCTGTTTTCAGAAGAAGAAAGTGTACATCCCTGTTGCAAGTCGTAAGCTGTTTTAAGAAGAAGAAAGAAAGTGTACATGTTTGTTGCAAACCGAGGTCTACAGAAGAAAAGGAAGGAAAAAAAAAGACGAAACATGAGAGGAAGAAAGTGTATACCTCTATTACAGACTGGCAGTGTACGAAATTAACAAAATAAAACCTGAGAAAAAAAAAGAAATGACATTGATATATATATAGAAAAAAAAAAAAGAGAGAACTGAATACAAAAGATAAGTAATCACATTTTGGACCCGTAGTATAAAAGATATACACACACACACATGAATATTATGTTTTTTTCTCGCAAACACCTTTCCACATGTAAAACAATAATTATAATTACTATCCCACCTCTTTTATGTATGTGCGTTGGCTTCTGCATTCAATTCATAGTAATTCATACTTGTACTTTATATGTTCGGGTTCAGTTGAGAATCCATTTGATGTTCGGCGAATTTGATATCCCAAATAAGTTCGAGATCTGGTCGTCGGATAGTTTAACTCATACTTATCTGTTCTTTTATACTTTGATATATGTATATTTGTATATATTAAAATTATTGTATCAAAAATACAAGCCTTATGTTCATCCTTGTATTGTGGATCAGTATTTATGTTGAAAACGAAGCGGACCTGGGAAAGATTACTGTTCGATTATCCCAATGGAACAGTAGTCTTAAAATATTTTTTTTGTTTACCAATTGTAAAATCTCTCTCCACAGGTGTGAGAGTGTATATATCTCCTAGTCGGCATATGGTCGCCCTATAACCCGTTCGTCGACTGGGGCATATGAAATGGACTCAACCATTTTAAAAAAAGGACAAACCATGGTCATGGACCCCGGAATGCCAAGACGCATTCGAGAAGATCAAGAAAAAACTTTTTTTCAGAGTTACTCCCTCACCCATTACGATATAGTCTCGACATCATAGTCGCAAGTGATTCAAATTCGTACGGCATCGGTTTTTGCATTTACATAAACTGCCAGATGGTTCGCGTCAATGGCAAATGCATCAAGATCTCTACTTCCAGCTGAGAAACAATATTCCCAAATAGAGAAAAGAGGCTCTAGGGATAATATTCGCTGTGACAAAGTTTCACAGATACCTACATGGTAGACGGTTCATACCACAGACGGACCATAAACCTCTAATTACAATCTTTGGTTCTAAAAAGGTCTGCCAGTCTATACTGCAAATAGACTATTTAGTTGGGGAGTCGATTCTCTTAAACTAAAATTTCAAGATAGAGTTCTAACATCCAAAAATTATTTGCCATGCAGACAGTTTATCGCGACTCATTAAAAAAAAATACAGAAGTCTTTGAAGACTCCAATAATTGCTACTCTAAGGACAAATTGTAAAAAAAAAAAACATGATTAAAAAGTACCATAAAGAGTATATAAAGTTAAGTTTTGGCCGACATAAAAAGTGAGTCTCGAGAGGATGAATTCATTCAATCCATAAAAAGCAAAATTCGCAATAAAGACCCCAATGTGCCTGAAGTTTTCTCCTTCTGCGATAATGTCCTACTATACAATGACCGCGTAGCCTACAAAGAAAAATCCTCAGGGATTTTCACATGGGACATCCGGGGAAGAACCGTACGAAAAGCCTCATGCGCAGCTATGTTTATTGGCCAAACATGGACAAGGACATAGCAGACATGACAGAATCATGCAAAGGATGCGCGCTTGCAGCAAAAGCTCCAACCACGACGTGCAAACCATGGCCAAACACAGACCATCCATGGCAAAGAGTTCATGTCGATTTTATAGGGCCTATAGACAACATGTACTACCTCATTGTTGTGGATAGCCACTCAAAATGGCCTGAGGTAAAACAATGCAAAAAGACCAACCGCAAACTGCACGATCGGATTTCTACACGAGCTATTCGCGCGTTTTGGCGTAAAATAGATTTTTAGTTACAGACAATGGCATTTTTTCCCATCAAATGAATTTAGAACTTCTCTCAAGTCATATCAGGTGGACCACATTACAACGCTTCAGTACCACCCTAAGGTCGAATGAAATTAGGCCGAAAGGTTCGTGGACACTCTAAAAAGGGTTCAAAAAAAGGCACTAGGCACACCGACAGATAGAGCATTGCAACAGTTTCTGCAGGTGTATCGGATAACCCCTAATCCGAACACGCCTATGGGAAGCTCGCCTGCAGAAACAATGTTCGCAAGGAAAATCAAGTCTGTCTTCGACAAACTTATTCCACGGCAAGCAAAGTTCAAAAAAACCGTATCGCCTCATAAAAAATATTTCAATCCTGGCGATAAAGTCAATTTTTCAAGGCTTAAAAAACAATATAACATTCTGGGAAGTAGGAAACCATAAAAAAAAAGAATTGGCGAACTGGTCTATATTGTCCAAGGACCGAAAAAAACTCACAAACGCCATTGGAACCAGCTCAGAAAATGCCGTTTGAAGGAATCGGAGGAATCACTACAAAATAGCTGTGAAAAGCCGATCGACGTAATTTTCGATCTCGACACGCCCCAAGTCTCTGAACCTTGCGACGCTCAGGAAGGAAAAGGAAATTTACTCAACCGCTCGACGTAAATCCCAAGAAAAAAAGTATTAAACAGTTTTATGTTTTTTTTCGCCTTTTCAAAAAAAAAAAAAAAAAAGAAGAAAAAAAAAACTCTTGGAATTATAACAGGAAGTTGTTGTGAGACAAATAACATATTTAACAACATGAACTCTTCCATGACTATATATAAGTATATGTGATATAATACTCTAGGGAAGAGGAGGAAAGAGAGTGAAAAAGTATTCTAAAATATT
>CAHIKZ030001412.1:1090000-1165000 GCA_903632075.3 Acanthosepion pharaonis
AGTTTAATAATGTGCAATTTCTCATGGAGGCACAAAGGGCATGGGTCATCCCAAATTTTTACATGTTCTAGCCCTGTTTATAATTTTCCATTTTATTTTAAGGTGTCCTATTTGTTTCTTTCAGATGCCAGAAAAAATATTTAGATAGGGAAGTCTGATTTCTTTTATTTATATTATTGAAAGAGCACTTATCTGCCTCCATCTATCTTTTAAAATCATTCTTCGTGGACCCAATGTATATCATATTAGTGCTAGGACTCTCAGTGGATGATATAGTACATTGGTATACCACAGATTTAATGCAGCATTTATTTTCTAATGGGCAGTCTTCTAAGTTTCTACAATTACACAATTTTTCCCTTTTATTGTCTGATTTAAGTGCAGGGTTTTTATTAATACTATTCAGGCATGGGGATTTGTTCAGGATTTTATTATTGTGTTTTTTTATTATACGTTCAAGATTTTCAGAGCAGCTGTAACTCAGTTTTAGGGTGTTCTTATTGAATATATTACTAAGCTTACTATTGGTGGGGAAGTGTTTATCAATTAGAGCTAAGAATTTCTGTCCTAGTTTAATACTAACCATTTGGTTGAACGGAGGGGTATACCAAATGATTTTTCTTTTCCTGATTTTTTTTTCTTATGGCCAGTGCAATCGTCTCTATAGTTAATGTTAGCATTTTTATAACCACTATTTTTAGGGCAGTGTTATAGAAGCCATTGTGTTGTTGGAATATTTCCTTGTTAGCGGAGTTAATGCTAATTCTATTTTTTATTGACGAGGGTATATGTTTGATTATGGATGGAGGGTGCTTTGACTTCGGGTGTATATATAAAGGGTTAGCATTTGGTTTTCTATAAGGTTGGTATGTGTTGCCTGGTAAGTCTAGAGTTACGTCGAGGAAGTTTACCCTTTTCAAATTAGAAGAGACCATTATCTTTAAGTTTAGTTTTTTAAATTCACTGAATATAATTTTTCTGATTTTGTCTATCTTAAAACTAGTAGAACTCCTCACCACAATAAGCCCGTCATCTCTATACAGTCCGATGTCCTTAATATCAATTTCGCGGTGTGCCGTTAAGTTGTACAGTATTAGAAGACCAACAAGGTCAGAAGACCACGCAGAGTCTAATGATCCCATAGTGATGTCAATCTTATTGATATTTTTATTTTTACAAAACAGTGCTCAATCTAAATTTACAGAGTATAAATATTATAAATTGACTTATTTAAAAATATGGTTCCTTTGCTACACAGGAATTACCATGTTTCAAAAACAGAAACTAACAACTTCAAATTCAATTATTTAATTTATTTATTTAATTAATTAAATTTAAAATGTTTTCTTTGACATTGCTTCCTTCACCAGAGTCCCTCAGACACTTGAGTTTTGATCATTTGTCTCGTTTTTCTTTAATTTCATTTCACAGTTATTGTTTCTCAGTGATCTTTACTTGAATATTGTTTTCTCTTCTCACTTCTTTTAATGATGAACCACATTTTTTATTAGATTAAATTTTGAAGTGGCTGTAAGTCATTTAGGAGCAGTTTTTACAGGTTCGAAAAAATCTATTAACGATTCTTTAAGTGAAGATAAAAAGAAATCTTAGTGTGAAATTGAAACGGAAAGAAATTCTTTATTTATAATAATTTAAGTGAAAAGGAAAATAAATGTAGGGGTTGCTCAAATATTTTGACTGCCTCAAGGAATTAAGCTAAGCAAGGAAAAATGTTCATAAGAAAGTATGAATTTACATTAGTAGGTCAAGTTATACAATCCTTGGTAGAGAGTATAAAATGATAGCAATATTAATGAACTGTTGTCAAATTTTGTTAAGCTGTTTGGAGGGGGTAGGTCAAAACAGTAGTGGGAGCATACGTCTGTTTAATGGAAGGATTTGCAGAATGATTGTGAAAACTTTCAGAACTACTGCTTGTAGAATAATTAAAAATGTGATCTGGTTGTGGACTGGTTTTAGACATCTGTTTTTGGATGTTATTCAGAAGTTCTTTGTGGGTTATGTGGTATTTCAGAACCTAGCATCCTCTTTTTTTTCAACTCATTGCAAGTAACTTGATCTGCTAACATACATCACTCTGTGACTACTTACTCATGAACCATGACAAACAGTGATTAAACTGGTCAACAGCCACCCTTAGTGTTTCAACGAGATCATGAAATTACTTTTAAAAAGCCTCTTAGAGGTTTCATAGTTCATCCTTTTGATTGACTGGAAATGACATTGAGAAGGAATTCTCTTCTGAAGCCCCAGTAAAATTTTCCCAGTAAAATTATTTATCACCAGACATTGTGTCGACACAGTCAGGCTCAGAAGCCAAGTAAAAAAAAAAACCTATACTATAAAAAAACATACCCTCTGAGCTAAAGATTATAATCCTACAAGGCAATACTCCTTCACATTCTGTAATGCTGAATATTGCCCACCTTACAAAAAGATGCCAAATGAAAAGAATGTATGAAAGCTAATATTAAAAAAAAACCTACCCTCTGCCCCATTCTACCATCTCTGAAGTAAAAACTTTTCCAACTAATTAAGTTTTTGTTTAGGTTTGATAAAACTTTTTCAATTAATTAGTTGCAAAAGTTTTCACTCTAGAGATGGTTATTTTCACGTGTCATTCTAAGTAAGCTCCATCCGCGCCAATTGTTACAGAAATGGGACTTTTGCCATAACTGAATTATTCTAAAAATACTTAATAGATTAAATATGACTTTGATAGAGTACAGTACGAAGGGAGAAAAGTTTAGCATTTCCGAATTTATCAAAAAATTGTTTCCAGCGTCTTGATAAAAAAAATATTGAATTGGTACAAACGTTCGTAGAGATTTTTATGTGAATCTCAAAGGCACTATTTAAATATTTTTTGACATACATTTATTTAACTATATAAACGCCATTTTGTTCCACTAATTTCGTCATCTTTGTGGCAGCTTATATCCCCCAGAATTGGGAAACTTCTCGATGATGAACTGGTCTAAATTTTTTTACAGACTTCCAGAGCATTGAAGTTCTCATTAACAGACCTTTTTAGTAATTGAAATGGGCCGTAATACATTGCATGAAACAATATGGGTGTAGAAGCAAATCCCATCCAAGATGTAGCAATCTTTGCTGTGTCTGTAAAGAGACGTAAGATCTGGCATTGTCCTGATGGAAGACGACTCCATTGCGATTGGCCAATTTTGGACGATTTTAATCGATTGATGTTTTTAATTGGTTCAATTGTCAATAGTAATTATCAGAGCGGAACGTGTAATTTTGTGGAAGGAGCTCGAAATACACGGTGAACTTCCACTCTTACCAGCTACGCAGTATCACTATCTGATGCAGACCACTTTTGGAGTGGTTAATACTGGCTTATTTCACTTTTTCTGGGACCCTCTTCGTTTCCCATTGTTATAAACAGTTTACTTTTCATCTCTTATGATCGTTTTTTTTTTCATAAATTAAGTACAGCATTGCAGATAGAAATGCGACCAATTAATGTTTCACCTTTCAGAATACGTATGTCATAAATTTAAGTTACGTGTGAACCGAAATCGTGTGTTCAAATGCCGACTATTGAAAGATGCTACAAAACTTTTGTTCCAACCAAATATGAATTTCCCATCGAAGCAGAAAGCCTGATTTTTTGTTACAGATGGAAAGTATGAATTAAGAGAATTTTTCAAAAAACTTAAGAGAGAGAAAGAAGAAAATCATAAAAATTTCTAAAAAAAAGTTGAAGTAAAAAATGAAAATCATTTCAAAATATTGTGAAAAAAAAAAAAGAAATGTGGAAAAGAAATGAAATACAGCTGCTTTGTGGAACTGACTCCCAGGAGGATGCTTTCCTGACCACTTCAAGTCTAGGCTTAACCATTATCTTTCCCACTTAAACTGCGCTCTTTACTCATCACTCATGCAACATCTTGAAGAAAAGAATTTGAATAAGAAAAAGATAATGCCATTCTTCGAGAAGAGAAACATAAAAGGAAATAGAAAATCAAATAAAGAATCTCTTGATAGAAATAGACAAAAAATGGAATTTGAGAGAGAAAAGAGTATGAAATAAAAATGTTTTAAAATTAAAATAAAATTAAAAATAAATTTTGAATTCATCGTATGATTCTCGTTAAAAAGGAAAATGTTTTCATTAGAACACTGAGTAAATGTGCGAAAATCAATAATCTTATTTAAAATTCATGCACCCTAAAATATAAATGCATTTTTTTCATTTGTCACATTCGAAACTCCGTGATTATTAATTTGTGTATTTGATTTAATTCTAAAAACTAATCAACCGATTCATATACTCCATTTTAAAGATTGAATGCGAAATATTGTCCTATTTTTAATTTACCACCAAGAAATGTGTTTTATGAACTTTGGGAACAGTTACAAATATATTTTAAAATAATATTGCACGCAACTTTCGGATCCACACACATTATCTAGGTTTATGTAAGACAAAATATATAAGAACACTAAGTATTTGGCTGGGGAAATATTTGCCCATGTAATTAGACGCGTATTTTGTAAACTAAGTGTCATGAAAGCAAAATCCTTTTGCGACGCTTTATTCAACTGTTTCTGTTATAATTATGAACAAGATCACGTGTATAGGATACCTAGTGAGGATTGGATATGTAGTGGAAAGTTTGGTGGTTACCACTTATTTAATGGTGTTGACGGCACAAATCAATCCATATAATTTTTTATTCTACGAAAATGTTAAGCAAAATGCAAAAACAACAAGAGAAAACAACAAGAAACATTTATGATAAAAGACGAAAGGCAAATATTTGAATTTTGAAGGCAAAATGTAGTGGATATTTTAGGTGAAATCTTGTTAGTTTAATATTATGTTGAACTCAAGCTTGGTGAAAGATTAAATTTTGTTAATGAGTTCTGATTTGAAAGGATATTTGTCAGAATCTGTTATTGAAGATTCTGTAAATTAATTGCAAGAGAAAAAATTACATTTAAGAATTTACTGTTCATGTAAGTAGTAAATATTTGTAAAGTTGAATGCAATTTTGTGATCAAAGAAGTTATCTACCTTTAATTGTTTTGTGTAATATAATGTTCTCGAATCTTGAGAAATAAAGTTGATTTGTTAGCAGGAATTTGTTTAACTCCTGCGTAAGAAATTTGGTGAGTGAATGGGAATAGAGTTCACGGGTGAGTTTTGGTGAGTGAGTGTGAATATCGTTAAGTTTGTATAATGGCCGTATGAACGAAAAACGTAAGATTGTGTGACGTGAAGTTTAGTTGCAATTCGTTTGATGTCACAATGCTCACGATATTTATTTGTACTATGGTACAAAATGTGGCACAAAGTCAAAATGGGGATTGGGGAAAAGGGCGATCTTCATCTGTCTTAACTTTAAACTTAGCTAGCCACAAACACTGACCCAAACATTCTTACTTAACTTTCTTACTACATCCACCATAATACCTCATGTCTCTATGAAAATCCTCAATAGTCTCCATGTGTACAATTCATTGTCTGTGGGGGAGGGGAATAAACCAACAGTTTAAAAAATTCCCAATGAGTATGTATAATATGCAACAAAATTATTTGCAAGAAACTAAAAAAAATAATGTTAGTAATACCCCTCACCCCCACAATCCTTAAATGTGACAGAAACGTCAGTTAAACTGGACGAAATCGATGCGGGATTATAATAGTACAAAACATTAATTCATCCTAAGCACACACACAGACACAATAACAAATACGAAAATACACACGCGAAATTAAAGGCACTCCACATATGCCAGAAAACTGACATCACTGACCACCTAACGAGGGAGGGGATGGGGAATAAAACAAAGAAAAATAGGGACAGAAATAAAAGGGGCCGATGAGCATGCATATCCTAGCTATGTTAAATGAAAAAAGAAACTAAGCATTCAAAAACAAACTTAAACTATCCTAATTTCGTTCAACCCAGGAAGAACAATATCCTGATGCCTAACCGGCATCAAAATGCCACACTTGGTCGGCCATTTTCACTCGACACAATCGCGCAAGATTCACCCACCTTTTGCCAAATTCTGATGAAGAGAGCCGCCGCTTTTCCATCCTAATCTTGAATTAAGCTGCTGCTTAAAATACAAGATCAGTTGGGAAGAAGTGAGCTTCTCGCCTCCATAGAATCCTTTCTGACGTCCAAATCACGACTCTCATAACACCTAGCAAGGCGGTGCCACATTGCTACAAACAGAAGAGGCCTCCAGGATAAAGAACTTTCTCTGCAGCATGCAAACCATAAGGCCTTCAACAAACTTGCACAACGGCGCTACCACGCTGCAATGAAAGAAGGCGTGACCCAGAGTCGCGACTTCCTCATCAAAGCGTCGGCAGTTTGGAGATTTCTCCAAGCCCGCTGAACAAAGTCTTTTGGTGACCCAGAGGGCCCCACGAATCACCAACCAGGTGAGAGATGCCACATCGTTACTGAGACATTTCAACTCTGGCGCCCAAGGCCATATTAAGCGAGCCTCCTGCTTTGTAAGACCGAGTTCGTCAATCAGCTCATCACGAATAGACACCCTGACTAACACCTGATATAATGCCCATTCGAGATAACGCCTGGATGTTCTTGAAGAGGCCATCTGACGAATCGTTTTAGAGCAAGACGACATTCACGGTAGAAAGAGCATTTGGTTCGGAGTAAACGGCAGGCCTCCTCCTCACACGAGTGCACACTTCTCAGGAATGGGAAGTTCTTACGGGCGTCTTCCTTCCAGAAGTCGCCCACCTCATCTGATTCGCGACACATTCGATCTAGGAACCCGATGCGAAGCATATATTGACGAATCTCAATGCTAGGCATACCTAGACCGCATTCAGATGGATGAAGGTAACAGATCTCCCGAGATACCATAGCGGCCTTGCCTCCCCACAAGAAGGAGAACAAGAAAGCTTACTAATGACATTAGTATGGTATACGGAAGTGGAAGTACAGAGAGTCAGTAAAGGAGAATCTGATAGGTGTGTGAAACACATACTTCCGCCTTCCCCTTCAAGGACAGATTGTTCCGAAACCAGAGATTAACTGCGATCTCGACCTTCCCTTGTACCTCCGACCAATTCATATCCAGCTGTATATCAGGACCGAACCAGACGCCGAGTATCTTGACCGGCCCATCTGTCCAGAGGAAAGGTCCGGGAAGAGAAACACCCTTCCACGCACACAATCGCAAGCCAACAGACTTATCGCGGTTGATTTTGGCCCCTGTCACCATCTCATAACTACTGATTTATTTTCTCGGCCCTGCTCGACACAAGAACCGAAACGTCATCAGCATAGGCAGAATACCTGGCCGAGGTGGTAGCACCAGGTAGGGAAATTCCACATAGGACCGGATTCGCCTTTAACTTGCGAAGGAATGGTTCCAGCGCAAGAACGTAAAGCAAAAGGCGAAAGCGGGACAACCTTGACGAATGGAACGAGACAATACGAAAGGTTCCGATCTTACCCCGTTCCCTTTCATCAGCGCACCGGGTGTCAGATACAGAAGTCGGATCCAAGTGCGAAAGTTCGGCTCGAAGCCTCCAGAAAACGGTGGTCAACCCTATCGAAGGCCTTGGACGGATCTAAATTGATCAGCGCGGCTTCACTGTCGACTTTCTCGATGATCAAGCGTACCATATGAAGGTTGTCCTGAATAGTCCTGTCCTTCACAGCACAAGTCTGCAGCGGAGCCAATCAGACTAGAGAGGAGGACCCCATCAATCGGTTGGCTAAGATCTTGCAAAAAAATCTTTAACTCTGTGTTTAAATTGTTTTTCAAAAGTTACACCCATCCCCTCCATCCTTGTCCTTGCGTAGCAAATTGGCCCATACCCTGGTGAAGCCTCGAGATATAGAACCCTGGATAATTGTTGCAAATCAGTTGGAACAATGGAACAAAAACGCGCGGTTGCCTCAAGTATAATTTGTAGGGAAGACCATCTAATCCCGTAGTTTTATCCAGGCCAACCAGCTTCAGCGCTTCTCAGATTTCGCGATTTGTTGTCAGAGGTTCAACTTATCCGGCAATGTGATGCCGGAGACAAGTCCATTTAACATTTGTTAATTCCTCTGCACCAATTCAGACATTCTTTTAACCTAGCCCGAACTAAAGAGCCTGATCCTTCTTGATAAGCAAGAAGACCAACGTTGCCTTAGCTAAGTCCGCTTCCCCCGGCAAATCACAGGGATTTAATCGCCCGATTAAATTCAACACATATCGTTTGCGCTGCTAATCTAATTGAGTCGACGACTATAATCGCAACAAACGAACAAATTTTGGATTTTAGCCCCTAATATCAGAACAGATCCCGTCAATTCCAGCTGGTCGTGGAAAACTCTGCCCCAAAAAAAGATGATGCGTTCAATTTCTAGTCATCCATCTTAATTAGTTTTACACCTTTTGCTCTGAGCCTTTGATCTGAGTAAACTATAGATTGAAGGAAAACTTGGAAAATCTAAGAACCCAAACGTCTCTTAATTTTGATTTTAAATGAGCGAACTAGAACGTACCAAAGCCGAACAGCCCCTAATTAGTCTATATCATAGTACGTCCGGGGGCGGTGTTTCTTTCGATGCTTATCGACAAGTTTGATCTTGTTTAAATTCCCTTCACATTCAAACATTAAACGATTTCCTCTTCATCTATAAACGGAACGACATTTCAATTCCTACTAAAATTGGACGATGAAATAACCCAATAAGATGAAGAGCCTTAAACTTTAGGGTAACATCCAGAACGCAAAGCCTGACTGCAGGATGTGCGAAAACAAGCACAGGCTGCATTCAAAGTCTAGCTCACTAGCCAGGAAACACCTCTCGAGCATCCATCAAAGCATACTGAATAGTGGAGAAAAACCCTTAGACAGAATATAGTTACGGTCGCGAGTCGAAAAACAGGTGTGATGTGTACAATATTATTCACCCCGAGAAACTAAAGATTGTGAAAAGAGACTGGCTATCAATGTCCCAAGGGAACGTAACTTTTAAAGCCCTATACAATGAGGGGAAAAAAAGCAGGATCCTCACTGAACAATAGTTTTAATTCGTTATCTGTTCGTCGAACATATATGCCGCTGGGGTTATTGCTTTTAAGACTGACTTGCCTCCTCTGTCATCCCCACATCTGCCGCCTATTTTTTTCCTGCTCGTACCACAGTGCGCATTTGGGAAGTTTTACGGACTTTTCACTTCCTTTCCATTTATTTGTCTCATGTAAAGGGTATCTTAATTCTTTCACTCTTCGGCTTGTTCTTGGGATATGCGTCAGACGCCTGCCTCTAGTTTGTATGGTTTTTTTTATTTTCTTTCTTTTCTCAGATGATTTTTCTATTGATGGACTATGAAGTCTTATAGATTTATGTGAAGGAGTTTGGATAGGTGTAAAAGTTCGGTATTGGGACGGAAGTAGTTTTAAAATGTGAATGTGATGGTGTTTTTTGATGGGGTTTCTAGTAGACGGAGCTCGTTAATGGTGGAGGGCAACTTTTTTTTTGAATGTTGGGGAAGATGGGTATATGAAGAGGACCCTCTTATCTCAGCAGGCACAGACTCGCCTTTGGGCTTTTCTTGGAGGTCTATCTTTAGTTACATCCTTTGCCTGTTTTTTTTTTCAACGAGGCTCATATTGCTTGGATAGGTCTTTTATTGATATTACGGGACATAGGAATGTGGTTGTATACCCTTTCCCTTTCCTACCAAAGACCAGCTACCCCCACTTTATCTTCTCCACAACCTCACAGCAAAGCTCTTCACGAAATGGACCCAACCGAGGGAATTATCCACACAGGTCCCAGTCGTTGCCATGCCCATTACAGGCCAGGCGGATTTCACAGACTCACCAAAGGGGGATTTTTAGGTTGGGTTTCGCGCCAGAGCTTCAGAGGCCTTCTTCTCTGAGCTGGAAGAAGAGAAGTGAACAGTCTCACCACACTTCCAGCAAGTTGGTTTCCGCCGGTCATGATTACCGGCATTTTCTGGCCAGCTATATCCAGAGAGTAGGGATAGAGATAAATGCTTTACGGTCAGCATGATTTCAAAGTTTCTCCAGCTCCGTTCAGGTCGTCGATGATAGCACTGAGTATCTGACCATATTGGTACAGATACGCGGTGGCCTGCTTATCTTAGAATCGAAAAAAAAATTGAACACTGGAAACTCTGGTCCGACGCCTGTAGTTTAAATATTTTTTGAGCGTAAATTTGTCGACCACAAAGACGGGCATAATTCATTTCTCAACTTTCTCTAATTCCTGTGAATCCATGTTCTGCCCATATTCTTTGATAAGTTTTGACGTGGCTGGCTCTACAATCTTTGGCAAGAGGGCGATTCTCCGGACACAACATTCTCCTTAACTTATTATTATATAAACAAAAAAATATAAATATGTTGGTTATACCAGTAAATGAAATAAGTTTGACTTTAGTCAAACAAAATATCTGTTCTTAAGAATAAAAAAGGAAAGTACGAGGTAAAAAAAAAAAGATACAACTAAGAAAATAAAAACAAAAAAACGACTTAGTTAAAGTATTAAATTAAAACGAATACAAAGTTCAAAATAAAGGGAAAAATAATAAAATATAAACTCTGATAGAAAATTAAAAGAAAAATAACTTGAAAACAATGTCATAAAAATAACGTGGAACACCCCTGGAGCAAAAAAAAAAAATCTTATAATATCAAAAAAAAACACTAAATAAGATAAAAACAAAAAGCAGCACTCAGAGGTAAAAATGCTGGACCAAAATAAAAAGAAAATAATTCTTTGAAAAGGACAGTGGAACTAATAATCTGAAAAGATCTGAACCAAAAGAGATGTAGTCAATAACTTAACAAAACTAAAAACTTCATCCCAATCCTTCGTATTATTAAAAGATTAGATTCCGAGTAGGAGACGAAAAACTGTTGTTGGTCAATAGAGAAACTGAACTGACCCACTACAAATGACATGCGTAGACGGGTACATCCGAGCTATTACCATAAAAGGGTTTTATAGAAAAAGGCTCGGTGAAGTTACAGTATGGCGGTGGGTTGATGTGATTCTCCCGTGAGAGGCCAAGTTCGGATCAATAATCTTTTTTGATACTTCTTTGGATTTTATCAAGAATATATGTTTGTTGATTCGATTTGAAACACTGTTCAACGTCTTAAGGAAGTTGTACTGAATTAAAATAAACAGCATTATTTTGATATATTTTTGTTTAATTTGCGGTCTTAGAAATTAATATTCATTTTCAAGAGAAACCCTGAACATCTATTTTATCAATTATCTTCTTGATTTCCATTTCAAATGTCAGTCTGAACTTTTCCGTTACTTTTCTTTTTATCTGTTTGCTTGATTTGTTTAATTGGCTTAATTAACCAAACATTAAACCCGAGGCCCCTCAATTAAAATCCCATAATATTCCATTTCAATATCCATTTCATTCAAATTTCTGAGACGATCTTTGAACTAATGCAAACGCTAGGATATTTTGCTAGAAATTTCTGTATGAATCATCGGATGAATTCTGGGGACTTTTCCCGGATAATATTCTCTCCTCATAATATAAATAAATAAATATATATATATATATATCTATATATATATATATATATATATATATATATATATCAAATCGTAAGTGGAAAGGATGTGTCTCCGTGGTTCTTTCCTCCATAAAATATTAAAAGATAGATCCATAGCTCTCCATCAATGTCAAGACTACAGGGATAAAGATAGCATATCTGACATCATAGAAAAGGCCTGAACACATCACGAAAATTTGGTAATATATTCGTGTTTTTATTTCGACCAGTAATTCTCATCTTGGCTCTGACGAACGTACTGTTCGAAATAAATCTGGCATTCAAACACTTATTTTTCTCAATTTTCAATTCGTTGACGCATTTTGCCCTCAATATATCTTCTCGATATATATTATATATCCATAACGAAAAGAATATAAATTCTAATGTTCAGCATTAATTAAAAGAGATCTCAGCTGTGGTATCTGTCAACATTTCCTTCAACTCCACACCCTGCAAAGAACCTCCCATCACAAGAACCTCGTTCTACTATCAACGAGCGGATTGGGACTCGTTCCGTGACTTCCTCCGCGATGTCCCCTGGGATGTTGTCTTTACACTCCCTGTCCAAGAATGTGATTCTGAGGTCTCATCCTGGGTTAAAGCTGGAATCGACGCTTTCATCCCCTCAAGGAAATTTAAGGTCAAGTCGCACTCCTCCCTTGGTTCTCCGCTGTTTGCTCATCTGCCATTGCCCATATGAATCACTTCTTTCACCGATTTCGTAGCAACATGTCGGACTGCAATAGACGTCTCTTTGCCTCTCTGCCCGTAACGAGTGTAAGCGTGTCCTCAACGAAGCTAAGTCAATATTTGCTGCTCGGATGAAGGAACGTATTGCATCTCGCAAATTTGGCTCCAAAGATTATTGGCGGGTCTGCAAGAGTGTCCTGAACAATAGAAAAACCTCCATACCTCCTTTATTCAACCAGTTCGAGGTCTTGACCTCCTCTACCGACAAGGCTGAATGCTTTGCTCGGAAATTCTCATTTAATTCAACGCTTGACTCCACCGGTGTACCCATACCAGACTTCCCTCCTAGAACTGAGGCCTTACTGAGCGGCTTACACATAACCCCATCATTGGTACTGGGCATTATCTCCAACTTAGACCCCCACAAGGCTAGTGGTGGAGATGGCATACCAGCCATTGTCTTGAAGAAATGTGCACCTGAGCTAGTGCCCACCCTCTCTAAACTGTATAATTACTGCCTCAAGGAATCCTGTTTTCCTGACTGCTGTAAGTCCTCATCCATTGTTCCTGTGTTTAAGAACTCTGGAGACCCCTCTGATCCCTCTAATTACCGTCCTATTAGTCTCCTACCCCTCTTCAGCAAAGTCTTCGAAGCCCTAATCGATGCCGAAGTGGTTAACCACCTTACATCCCATAATCGGCTCTCAGACAAGCAATATGGTTTCCGCTACGCTGATGTGCATGACTGAAACCGTCTACCAAGCCCTTCAAAATAACGGCGAGGCTCGTGCCGTGGCCCTAGACATCTCCAAAGTGTTTGATAGGGTTTGGCATGCCGGCCTTCCTCGTAAGCTCCAGGGTTATGGTATTACTGGTCGACTGTTTGATCTAATACAATCATTCCTGTCAAACCGAGAATTGAAGGTCGTTCTCAACGGATTCTCCTCCAGTTCCTATCCCACGAACGCAGGTGTTCCCCAAGGCTCCATCCTTGGCCCCACTCTTTTCCTTATTTTCATCAATGACCTTCCTGACGCCATAGATTCCCAAGTTGGCATCTACGCAGACGACACCACAATTTACTCCTGCCTCAAAACAAATCTAGTGTCGGCGACAAAAATAACCTGGCCGTGCGTCTTGAAATGGACCTCCAATCGGTTGTTAACTGGGGCAAGAATTGGCTGGTCAACTTTAACGCCACTAAGACTAAATTACTCTCCATTAACCACCATAGAGATCCTTCCCTGCCCCCCCATTAAAATGTCTGATAGTCAACTTCCTGAGAGCAATTTCCTGCGTCTGCTCGGTCTCACGCTGACTGCTGACCTGAGATGGAACAAATACATTGAGTCAATTGCTTCTTCCACCGCGAGGAAAGTTGGCTCTCTGTGCCGCGCCAGGAAATTTTCTCCCCTGAATAGATACTTCAAATATACAAAACAACCATTCGCCCTTGCATGGAGTATTGCTGCCATATATGGGCTGGGGCACCTTCTGCTTACCTTGGAGTTCTTGATAAGATCCAGAGACGGATATGTAATCTAATTGGCCCTGATCTAGCGTCTCATCTGCAGTCACTCTCTCACAGACGCGCCGTCGCCTCTCTCTGTCTTTTCTACAATTACTTCCATGGTAACTGCTCCGACGAGCTGCTTTCACTGGTTCCCAGACTCCATGAATTCAAGCGCCCTACGAGGCTGGCATCCAGCTCCCAACCTTACACTATAGAAACTTTTAAATGTAGCCGTCTCTTCTACTCCAATAGCTTCATACCTCGCACCTCTCGCCAG
This sequence comes from Acanthosepion pharaonis, assembly GCA_903632075.3. Classification (NCBI taxonomy): domain Eukaryota; kingdom Metazoa; phylum Mollusca; class Cephalopoda; order Sepiida; family Sepiidae; genus Acanthosepion; species Acanthosepion pharaonis. Next base: position 1,104,076 of record CAHIKZ030001412.1, read on the forward strand.
TGGAACACCTCCCCAATTACTGTTTCCTGAAGGCTATAATCTCCAACTATTCAAATGTAATGTCAATCGACACCTCCAGTTACCTTGATCTACCCACTATCCTTCTCATCCTTTCTTCTATCACTCCTATCCGCTCTCGCTTCAAATCTTCCGCAACCCCCTGCATCCTAGTGGCTTCACGTCTTGCTCGGGGCGTAATGCTTAAAAAAAAAAATAATAAAAAAATATATACAGATGGGCATTTGAATATGCCCCCCGACGATCTGAGGAGGAATCTCGTATACTGAAACGTAGGTCCTTCGCCTGCCTTCATATTCATTGCGCAGAATTAGGTCTTTGGTTATTAGGTCTCTTGTGGTTGCTGCTTTACAATCGGCAGGAGTGAGTAACTTCATCCCACATAAAAAAAGGCTTTCCCTTTGATGACCCTCTGAGCTTTAATGCCCAGATAAGTCAAAGCATTGATAACAGTGTCTTTTGTGGAGCGACAAATTTTACACGAACTCTTGTCCGCCACAAAGACTGACACAATCATCTTTTCAACCTTCTTCAGTTCCTCGGGATTTGACAAGAGCCCATCTGCTGTGGCCGTTATGCTGATTTTACATTTTGGTGGGATAGTCCAGCAAAAGGGCGTCTCTCCGATATATATATATATTTATTTGTCTTTATTTCCATTGTCATCACTTTTCTGGTTCTCGTTTGAAAATTTTGCCCCATTCAGAATAAGATAAACCATACTTTTGTCTAAGAAACCGGTTTTTTTCCAAATTTGTAACATTTGGGGACACCATACTTTCGTTAGAAACCGAATTTTCGCCTAAATTCTGGCCCTCTTCGCTTCCATTACTTATTCCGTGTCATTATTATTTTCAGAAAACTCATCAGGCGGATCTTTCTTTTACTTAGTCCCAAAAAGATTTTTTTTCTGGCTCCCATTTTTTCTTTTAAAACATGGTGTGTTTTTTGTTCTTTTTCACAAAAAAAGAGACAGAAATACAAACAAAAAATAAATACGAATAAATCACAAAAAATCACTCTTCTCGAGGTCAATATATTTGGAAACGTGTCGAACCACCGATAGATGGCATAAATATCTTTCTTGACTTTTATATTTGTAAAGTTACTCTTCATTACTTGTCTTATATCTGAGGGGAGTATAAATAGCAATAATCAAAGAATTAGGATGTAATCAAAACGAAGGTTGATTGTTGTATGATGCTTCCTTCATAGCTAAGTTTAGAACTTTAACTTACTTCTTACATACACACATGGCTTACGGCCATATCACGTTGAAGCACCGGTTCTCGTACAATCACTGAAGTTTAACAATGTCAAACCTGGTCAATACCGAAAGAGGAGACCGGTTGAGAATACCAGGTACTGTAAACTTGAATGTGCGGGTGGTGTAATGGATAATAGTCAGGTTCATTATATTCATTTACGCGCAAATACCTATGTGAATGGTATAAATCCACCACTTACCACCAACTATGGGTTAATTAGTAGGACTTACATAATTAAATCAATATCTCCCCAAATTCTTAAAAAAAAAAAATATTTTATGGTTTTTAAATAGCTTTAAAAAAGACTGATAAGTGCATAATCAACCAACATTATATATATATATATATATATATATAAATATAAGATAATTATAATGCCTCAACAACATATGAATAAATATATATATATATATATATATATATATATATATATAATATATAAATAAAATATAAAATTAAAAAAATGAAATGAAAAAAAAAAAAAAAAATTGTTTTAAAAAAGCAGTGTTCCAGATTGCAGTATATACCGGCAATTAAAATCGTTTAAAATTCCGGACCGAATAAATGTTACTTTTATTTTTGCACTCGATTATCAGTTTCACAACTATTGGATTTTACTGAAATATTGCTTTGATCGAAATATTAAGCGATTGTAATTACTGGTCTATACTTGACATATATTTTTACGGACACATACCATTTTAACCATTTAAAAAAAAAAAAAAACTTTGTGAGAGCAAGGATATGTAAACATATTTAATCTAGGCATGTGTTTGTTCGTTTAAATGATATGGACGCGTTTCGTAGCTTTTCTTAAACATATTTTTAGTCCGTTTTTTATTCATTAAGCATAAATATCTTAGATTATAATTATACTTTTGGTAAAGCGGCTTACACTTTCTTGGAATTAAAAATCAATGTCTAAATATCGCATTTAATCTGCTTCTTCCAATAAATGCATATCACTGCCTCTCGTAATTATATTTACACAAACATCTATAAGCGCAAAAGATGTGTATCAAGTGCCATTCATTCAATTGTGAATGTAGAGTAACATATTTTTTTATTACTTCAAATATCCCAAGAAAATTAAATTTCGGCATTAAATGACCCATAAGGAATTGATATACTGTTAATCAAGCAAATCAATCATATATAAACAAGAAAGATGACAAGAAGTCATATAAATGCCCTACTAGTGAGGGGGGAAGTAGAGTCACTTATAGCCTTGAGAGAAGTTCGAACATTCGAAGAAAGACCCCCAAAGCTACATGCCCTCGATTCGACCGACGTTAATTTGACGGAGTCAAGAAGTGAATAAACAATTATTTTACATGGAAAAAAAAAATCAGTCCCGCAATCTTATCAGACATTACTCATATAACGTAACACTTAAAAGATTAAACAACACTTTACAGCAAACATTTTTTCGGAGTCACTTTTATTTCCAAGAGTGATTCGCGTAGAATTCATATCGACGACTTCAGACAGCTTCGAGAAAGCACATTATCAGAAGCTTAACCATGGTTTGATTTGATTTTCAGATAGGATGCTTGATTAGTAAATAATCTGTCTTGTGCCTACTTCCAAGTTCAACGACAGATGAGAGTAAATAACAAGCTTAGGGAATTGAGGAAAAAATTCTCTACTACTACTGAATAATACGTTCAGTCAGGTGTTTGAACTTTCTTTACCTGCTACTTTCCTTACCACAAGTGTCTTTTAGCCTCGAAGAATTTGAAAAGTAAAAGGTAAAAACCGAATCGAAAATTCATAAAGGAAAAAATATGAAAACAAAAAGTTTTTGATGAGATTATTAAGTCTAGACTTTCAGATGTGAGGAACTTGGAAACTTGTAAATATTCTTTTTAAGCAAATGTTATGACGTTTAATTGCATTGCTGGGTAAGTTTTTTTTTCGGAGATTAATATGACAATTTTTAACAAAAAAATTCAACGAAAAGAAAGAGATAAAAATGTATGTATGTGGTAGTGTTAAACGCAGCTGTGGTAAAAAGTGTGGTAAAATAAGGAACTTGATATTATGATAATATTTATTTATTAAGCTTAACTTTTGGCACAAGACCAAATGTATGAGTTGATTTAACTCTGTAATAACAGAATATGTGGTACAAGACCGAAATGGGGAAGGGGGAAGAGGTCGGTCTTCTGTCTTAACTTCTAAACTTAGCTAGCCACAAACGCTGACCCAATGATACTTACAATATTCCTTGCACCAAAACAACACATTCTTACTTACCTTTCTCACCACACCCACCATAATACATCAATGTCTCCATGAAAATACTAACTAGTCTCTATATGTACAATATATCGTTTGTGGGGGGAGGGGAATAAAAATTTAAAAATTCTTAAAACTAGCCTCAATGAGTATTTACAGTATGAACTAATAACTATTTACAAGAAACTAAACAAAATCATGTTAGTAATAAAACACGCCACAATCACTAAATGTGATAGAAACATCAGTTAACTTGAGGAAATTAATGCGGGACTATAATAATATAAAACAAACGTTCATCCCAAGCACTCACACAGACATGCACTCATTCAAACACAAAAACAAATACGAAAACACACACACGAAACGCATCCACCCGAGAACTGATGTCACTGACCACCGAGGGAAGGGTGGGGAATTAAACAACGCGGGAGGGTATGGGGAATTAAACAAAGAAAAATAGGGACAGAAATAAAAGGGGTCAATGAGCATACATACCCTAGCTAAGTTTTAATGAAAAAGGAAACTAAAGAATCAAAACTAGACATAAGCTAGCCTAACTTTGGGATGGGTTGCTCGTGTTCAACCCAGGCAAGCAATATCCTGATGTCTAACCGGCATCAAAGTGCCACTCCAGGTTAGCCCCTTTCACACGACACAAGCGTGCAAGATTCACCCACCTTTTGCCGAATTCTGATTAAGTGAGTCGCCGCCTTTCCGTTCTAATCTTAGTATATTTTAAAAAAAATGGTTAGTTATCATTTTTCAGGATTAGTTAAGGCCATTTATTAGTTTTATTATACGGAGTTTCATTTTGGTCGATTTTCAAATGTAACCATTGTGAAGAAGGGAATGAAAATTAATTAAATAAGATATAAAAAAATGATAAAATATAAATGAAAAAAGCATTTAACAATTTCAAAGCGTTTAATTATTGCTAAACTACTCCAAAACTAATAAACCAATAATTTATTTGTTTTGTTAACTCGTCAAAATGAGAATAAGTTGCCTCGTATGAGAAAATAGGTAACAGGGTTAGGCATAGTTTAATCATCAATTTGGTGTCTTGTAAGGGAAAATACCGGAGTAGCTAATCCATTATGCTATTTTGGCACTCATTTGCATCGTGTTTAACATATATACAACAGAACTGACAAATTCTTCATATAGTAACATAGTTGATAGTGATTCATATACTTATCCTTTTGGGTAAAGTTTTTGTTCATTATTTTGAGATGGTGATTAAACAATATTCAAAACACGGATAGCAATTCAATTTTCCTCGTTTCTTGGAAGATTTTTTTTGTCAGCAGTCGCAAAACAGTTTGAATGCTTCTTAAAGGAAATCGCACCGATTGAAAAATATCAGATCAATATGCCTTTGAGATATGTTTACATGTTAAGTGTTCTCTTTAAGGCTTTTGTGAAACTAAAACGCTTCAGCTTCGCTGGCTAGAGAATATCTCTTCAGTAGAACTAATGTTTTCCTGATCAAAATGGTATTAATTAACGAATTTCTGAAGGACACATCAACGGAGATTTCAATGAGACAGATGGAGAAAATTTCAAGTTCAAACGATTAAAAGACTTCAATCCAACTTGATGCGTACATTAATTTTTGAAGACTAAAAAAAAAAAAAACTTAACTTGTATTCATTAAAGAAAATGTGCTTACTTCCTGTGGTTAAGAATCCTACCGACAGAGAACACAGCATATCTTAGGATTAGCTGACGTAAAAGAACTTAACATAATTTATTGTAACATCAAATTATGATTTCGCCTGTCTTAGGTTAGACATATTACTATTAATTCTCACACTCATGTACATTTTTCCTCATGTTCAGACATCTCATTGTAAACAAACATCCATTTTTATTTGTTCGTTGATGTCTTTAAAGATTGTATAAGAAAATAGCTTTTGTTAAAACGAACATGAATTAGTAAATGGAGTTGAGTAAAATGTCTATATTAAAATAGGTAAAAGCATAATCATGAGCGCAGAATTTGATGGCGGAAAAAGTGACACGAACTTTGTCTAGGTTGCGAAGTAAATAATCCATTTTTGTTCCACTCGTTTACGTACTTCTGATAGACTTGATGACTGATCGACTATTAATCTGGGCTGAAACCCCGTAGAGCTAATACTGATGTATGTCGTGACATAGTGAAATCTTCAGTCTGTGAAAGAAAAATCGTGAAGTGGCATTACCTCACACCACATCTCGTCATAATTTGTTCCAGCTGTTACCATGACTGTCACTCCAGTTTTATATATTGTTTTCCTTTTTTTAATAGCGTCAAAAACTTCGCTTTCTTCTTTCCTTTTCTCTTCTTTTCCTCTTCTCTTCTTTTCCTCTGCCTCTTCTATTTTCCTTCTCTTTTCCCCTTCTTTTCTTTTTCACCATCACTTTGTTTTTTCTGATTTTATTCTCTTCCACTTCTCCTCCATTTTGTGTCTTCGTTTCCTCCCTCTCCTTCCTTTTACTTTTTTTCTTCTATTAATTTCATAACATGTTATAACTATATTTAAGCTTAGTCTAGCCAGGCATTTAATTGTTCTGAGATATGAGTTTGCTATAACTCTTAAGATCAGCACTGTTAACATAATATTAAATCTGATTCTGCACAAACGTGTTCCTATATGTTCATCTGAAGCAGTGTTATTTAGAAAAGTATGAATCAAAGATTCTCTGTCATTTTATTGTTTTGATAGGAATTCAGAAGAAAATAATCATTCTGTATGTTTTCTTTGCAAAACAAGCAGAAATCCCCAAACCGGATTGCGGTGGAATTTGAAAGCGGAGAATTAAGCAGAAACAAATGACTCTAGACCCACCTAAATTCTAATCAATTCATACTTGACATAGTCCAGTGGTTAGCGCTTTAGTTTCACAAACCATTTTTTGTAAGTTTTTATACTCTTTGTGGTCAATAAATAAAGTCTTATGCCACAGCTGAATTAGATGAAAGGACACGTGAAAATGATACGGATTTACTTATAAATTTTTTAATGCGGAACTCTGTATCTTTCAACCTATGACATTCCCCACATAACTATGTAGCGGACCCCCGAGCGCCCCAGTATCACAAAAAGGTGAATAAGGTCACAAGAGGCCCACTAACATTTTTGAAGACGTTAAATCTGACGGTGAAACAACATAGACGACAGAACGAGGATATATATGATATATGCTAATTTATTCTAGAAAAGAAAAAAGAAATAAAGGTGGTCGGAAACGGTGGAGGTGCAGAAGTTCTAGTGCAGGCATTGATGGCTGAGGTTGGTCGTTACAGGTGATCGCTGTTGGACATGCAGGGGGTCGCTGCAGAGATGATCACTGTAGTTGAAGTTGATGATAGTCGTTGCAGGGATGATCGCTGTTGGTGGTTGAAGTTGAAGTTGGTTGTTGTGGCAGGATGATCGCTGTTGTTTGATGTGGGTTGTTGATGGGATCATCGCTGTTGTTGATTGTTGCAGTTGATGTTTGTCTCGACCGGGATGCCAACTTGATGTGTTGGGAAGGAGAGAAGAGCTGGCGTTGTTTGGGCATGTCACAGGTCCAGTGCAGGCGTTGCGTGTTTGCCAGTCGAGTCCAATATTAGTAACCTCCCGTAATAATTACTAACGTAGTGTACGGGAAAGGTTAAGGACGAGGTGCAGGTAGCCAGTAGGGACGGAATGCCGAGAGTTGAACAGGAGGAGCCAGGAGTAGTAGGCGAAGGAGAGAGAGTTTCCAGAAAGTTATCGTCGTCAAGTTGGCAGACAAAAAATGGGAGCGTAACTTAATACGCAGCCGTTGATCGACGTTTGGCCACGAAGGCCAGTGGCCTGCGTATCCGACCGTTTCAGTTGACGACCGCGATTTAGTGAGAAGCCACTGTCTTCTTGTAAGGGAGACCGTCAAGTGAATTGGATAAGCTAACAGTAAAGTCTCTATAATAAAATACGACGAGGTTAGCTAAAGGGAACTATGGCCTAAAAATGTCTAGGAGTATATTACAACTAGGTTTGTAATATAACTTAACTAAAAAGGGAACTTGCTAGTCTCTACCACAGGTTAACAGTGAATAGGGGGCACGAACGAGAGGTCAAGGTGGAGATGACATGTTCCTCTGCCGGTTTAAGGATCGAAGGAGGAGGTAACTCCGACAGTTATAAGAAAAGTGACATAGTCTCTTTTAAAAATGCTTGAATATCCTCAACAGATTGTTAGGTCACGAACGATGATATAACCTCTCACTACAAACAGCTGTCTCTATCTAATATGAACATCCCAATCTGTCGTACTCTTTGTCTCACTTCGTCTCTCTCTCTCTGTTTTACTCTATGTGCCCCTCGCTTTTTCTTTACCTCTCGACTAAGCGTGACAAGCTTATTAATATAGAGCTGTTCATTTCTGTTTTCTGACCGCACAATTCATAAACTTAACTAAATACTTTAATGAAATCCACTATTAATAGAATTTTCAGCCCCAGTCTTTCATAAATATTGCATATTTATTTTTCCTATATTAAATATTGGAGCTTGGCCTTTACTCGTACTCGATCCATAGCAAAATGAAAAATCGCTACGGAGATCGCTTTCAACGCGCACTTAAATCGATATTTTTATTTAACAACTTCATGTAAGTGGTAAGTGTTACCTTTGTTTTTAACAGTTGGCTGTTTGAGGTCCAGGCCTTTCAAGAAGTTGCAAAAATATTCATAATCGTTACGTTACTGTCTGAAACTTATCGACTTGAGTCTGGGCCAAGGTATTATTATTGAAGCACTCTTATTTATTTTATCCTAAGGATAAATGCTTTGTGAGATAAAACCTACATTGAAATCTATTATAAATGAAACTCTCTATTGGTTGTATGAATAGCGTAAACTATCTACGTGGAAAGTGAAATAGGTGAGGATTAGTCTGTTGTGTCGACTTTTGCACATATCCGTTCCTCCTTCCTCTAGACATGGTTAATATAGTATAGTGAAGCAGCAAAATACCAGAGACTGTGAGCAAACAACCAGAGAGAGAGAGAGTACTTTGAATTCAAATCCATGGCGAAGGTAACGGGAAATCACTTTTATCTTTTTCGGCAGTATAAAAGAAAATATCTTTCCGCGATATCATGCTAAACTATATTGATCTAAAACTAAGTGTTTATCAAACATCCACCAGTAAAAATGATCTCATAAACTTTTATTCACACCATAACAAAAAATAAAATTAGGAATAATTACAAACTTTTATTTAAGACCAATTATAATTAGTAACTTTCAAAATTTACACAGACAGAAATACACTGAATATACTTTCAAATTTCTCCAATATCCTAATTATTTCATATTTCATGCTTGCCATAAAACTCTGCAGATTCACAATTTGAAAAATAAATAATATAGTTTTGATAAAACTAGACACATAATACTTACCAACTCAATAACGATTACGACTGAAAATAATTTATCTAAACTAAATATAAAATTTGTTTCAATTATTTAAAAAACAAGAGGTTTAATAACAGATTAAAACACTAATTTGAATAAATAAGAGATTAAAATGGTCTGGTACTCCTGCTATATATCTAGAGTTCCTTGATAAAATCCAAAGAAGAATCAGCAATATTATTGGCGTTGATCTGGCATCTCGGCTTCAGTCACTTTCCCACTGTCGTAAAGTTACCTTCCTGTGTCTTTTCTGTAAATACTTTCATGGCAACTGTTCGGATGGGCTCTTCGCTATCGTACCTAGACTATATGAATTTAAGTGCACTACTAGACTGACGCCGATGTCTCACCAGTTTATAGTTGAGTTGGTGAGATGTAGCCGTAATTTCTATACTTACAGTTTCTTTTATCGCACTTATCATTTGCGGCTCAATACTTTGCAGTCGACTTTAATCTTCAAATATGTAAACGCTATCTACTGTCCTCCTGATTACTCTTCTTTTGTTCTCGCTCCCGTGTAATGCTTCTGTTTTCTAATTATTCTACACTGAGTAATTCCTTGTTTTTTTTTCAGTGGCGGTAAACCGCTTTGCTTGCTTGTGGTGAACTTGATTGCAAGATAATTACATCCGTAGGTTTCCTTAATAAACTGTTACTGAAATCAACGTGGATTTATTTTTAAAAACATTAAAATAAAAATAAAAGTATAAATTTAAAATTGAAAGTTAAGCGTTTCTCTTGATGACATTTGGCAAATTTGAAGAATTTCGAAAAGAAATAGTGGACAAATTTTTCCAGTTTTGTCTTTCAGTAAAATAATTAGTCTGAAATTATTGCTTATAGGAGTCATATTCTCCAAGTTAAAAATGTCTGTGACACCAAAAGAATTGATAATCAAATCATGAAAGGACAGAGAGAAAAAAATTGGTTGGTCAGTTTGAAAAAAATGTATAGGGAGTTCTAAAAAAGGGAAGGAGGATCATTTTGTAAAAAAGTATCGCCGAAAAAAAACTATGTAAATGTTACAATGTACATATTCATTTCATTCAAATGGAAATGGCTTGCCTCTAAACCAGGAAAGACTCTGGAACAATTCAAGTAGAAAGGGTCAGTCAGAAAGGCTGAAGTTTGTAACAGAATTCCGTAAAACAAGCAGTACCTTAGAAATCAAAACAAAAATCTAAAAATTTCTTCTGTACTTACAAAGGCTTTTTTTAATCTGGTTTTAACAATTTTCAAGAGAAACGTCATAAATGTCATATGTTTCAGGAAAGAGAGAGAACCGTAACTAATGTTGGCCGAATAAAAAAATACTCCATATATATATATATTTAAAAAAAACCTAATATATAGAATATCAAATTGATTGAAATTTCGTTATTAAACAAAAGAAACTATGATGAGTCGAAAAAGGAAAAAAATTCCAGATGGAAGAGATATATAATTTTACGAAAGAAAACTAGAATTCTTTTATCAAAACAAATGTTTATCATTTGAAGTGAATATTTGTATAACAAAAAAAGACAAACTGATTTGAATTCAAAGAATGGGGGTCAGTAATCTTTATTTGAAAAAATATTTCCTCAAGATATTAATGATTTTTCTGATACAAAAAAACTCCATGATATTACTAAAATTTTCATTATTTTCACCAATTAAAAAAGCGGTTCAAAGGAAACTCAGACCTTTTTCAGATTCATGTCAAAAAAATAATAAATACTGAATATTTTTAATGGTTTATTTTAATTGAAAAAGTAAATTTGAGTCCTTTTACAAATGAAAAATTTTCAAAAATTAGACTCTATTCTAATTTTATCTTGAACAACATGATGTTATTCAAAGAAAAAAATTTAAGCACTTGAGTGAAAATAAAACTTACGACAAAAAGAAACCTTACAAAAACTAAATAATATATTTGAATTTAATTTTTTTTTATTCGTAGCTGATTTTTACCTTTTGGTCATTTAATAAAGTTGAGATGATAAACAGTAAAAAATACAAATGACCTATTTTGTTAAAATAAATACTGATTTGTACAAGATTAAGTTTTTAAAGATATTGGTAGTTTTTTTTAGTGATATTTTAAATGCACGATCGATTTAATATTTTTGTTTTTATCTTTTATTTTGGAATAGCTGTAGAAATAGATTTTCTTAAAACAAATTCTTACTGTTCTTTTTAATTTTCAAACTTTGATTTTTAACTGCTAACTATAAGCATCCGTTTACCGTTGCGTTCATTTAACATTTTTACTGGTAAAATTTAAGGGTTAAGCAGAAAGTTTTATATCTCACATCTCTTGTTTAATATTTCTGCCTATTTCTATTTTTGTCAGATGAATAAGAACGAATTTAAAGCTTCAAAGTATCTCTCACAACGTCTAATTATTAATATTAAACAAGTATTTACTTGCAGTGCAAATTTCTTTTCGTTATTCATGCACCAATAAAAGAGGACAATTGAAATACTTTGATGTACTTATTTAAAGATTTCTCATTAAAATTTTAATTTCTTTCTTTTCTCAGTTCTTTACCTGTATAAGATCTGTCTTTTATTTTTATAATCTCTGATGGGTAACAAATTTGAATAAAATTTAAATGCTGTAATTGAATACAGCATTTATTTAAGTAATAAGAATTATTTATTCAAAAAGCCAGGTGAACTTGTCACATTTGTATAAGAACGTTTGTCTTTTTTCTCAGAAGATGCCATACTCCAATCCAACAGCAGATTCTCATGTAATTACAAATGACGTAAACAATTTTTGAAACTAGTTTATAAAACTGAACATTGTCAGAAATCTCCACAATCATCCATACCGAACTCATCATATGATTTCTAGATGCCATATTAGTATTTATTTGCACAAAAGAGCACGATACAGAACATACATGTTCTATCTAAACAATACAAAAGTTAATCAGGGATATATTCATAAATTAAAAACCAATTCATCATTAAAAATTTGAACAACAAGTGCTTGCTTTTGTGTAAATTTATTGGATTTAACATTATCCGTTTGGTTTATTTTAGCGATTACAGCTACTTTCGACGAAATAATGGTTGAGGGAAAGAATAAAAAATAAATGTAATGGATCCAATATCTGTTTAGCTTCAACTTCGAAGTCGATAAGTTATGGGATCATTAAATCAAAACAAATTTTAATAAGAAATTTTGTATAAAATAATTAATTGAACCATTTTGGATGTATAGATTTGAATGAAAATTCTCATCATCATGGTTGAAAGAAGTAAACTGTTAACATCCAATTTCTCCTATACTATCATCATGAGACTTGCTGGAGGAATATAGCTGTTGGAATAGTTAATTTATGGAGACCATTTAGATGACCAAATAACAAATGTGTCTGATTTTATTTCCATTATAAATTGAAGGAAACCTGAACTTTTTATCTCCATGATTTTGTTAAAAATGTCTTCTAAGTTTTAAAAATTCAGTTTAAATCTGGTGCCATATTGGACAGTCTGAAACTAATTTTCATTTGCCATCATATTTAAGAAATGAGGCTTAAGCGATCATTCATCAGAAAATTTTTTTTTACTGAATAAGGCTGTGGATGTCATTTCGAAATACAATTTTCGCATGTCTTCGAAGGTTAATCATAAATTAAAGCAGCTTCAAAAAGTTGTATCATCTTTGTAATTTTGAAAGCGACAAAAAAATTTTTTCTTTTGAAAAATTTAAATAATTTTTTTTTTTCCTTTTCAAAATTTTCGGAAATATTTTTGATTTTGGGATTTTGAATGAGATTTTGAATGCATGAAAAAATAGTATTTGATGGTTGTTTCTCATGAAAATTAAATATTTTAGGTAAAACACGAAAATGAGCCAATTAATCAAATTCTTAAAATATTATAAATCAAATGTAGTTTAAATAACGACATTTATAAAATAGTTACACATTAGAAAAAATTATATTAAAACAAACATTTAACAGTTTTAGAAAAGACCAAATGATATGAAATTTAAAAAAATTTTTATTATTTGGAAAAACAAGATATATTTGAAGATAAAAATTGAACATAATTAGGATATTAATTTTAGAGTCTCAAGATTTGGTAACAAGAACAAAGACAGGAAAGAGTTAATCGAAAAAAATTCTAAAATATTTCAACATTTTTGACATTTTTATAATCGAACTGAAGGGTGCATTTAAAGCAAAATATCTAAATAAAATTTGGATATAGATATGACAATAAAATTTTTCAAAGATCTGAGAAAGCAAAATGAAATTTTATGGAAATGTTTTGAAAAAAGATATATTTTTCTATATTATACATGGAAAAAATGAAAAATCTGAACTCAATTGGAGAATGATTTGGATAGAAGGACATAAATTTTGTTTTCAAAAGACTTTTTCTTAATCGAAAACGGTACGAATTGAAATACAATTGAAAAAGGAAAATTCAAGTTTTTGAAAACAGTTTTATACTGCAACGTTTTTTCTGGCGGTGATGGGATTAAAGAATTTTGAATGCGGCAATCCATTATTTTGGCTTGGATTTGCATGTAATATTGACTTTCAACTCAAAAAAAGAGCCCTGGCTAAATACCGACGAATTCTGGAAAAAATTCTTCAGCCATTTAGTTGTTGGGACTCATTACAGATTATAAATAAAAAAAATTACATCTTTTTCAATGGAACGGAGATTTGATTATTAGTGAAAACAACACACGGGATAAACCGGTACATAAAGAAAAAATTCATGGTAAAACAGATATTGAAATATATGACTACGCCATTAATTGTTATTAGGAAATTTTTTTTAAACGACCACTTCCTTCATATTAAAAATAATACTGAATTAATGAAATCTGATGGACTTGCAATAACATATTTTAATTTCATGATAAAAAAATTAAAAAATTTCTTGACTCAGATAAAATAAAATTTAAAGAAGAGAAAAACATTTACAAAGAAAAAATTAGGTTTTTCAAAAATTCATAAATTGTTTAAAATGAAAAAAATATTATCACATTTATGCGTTCCAATAATTTTTTTATGCAGGTTGAAATGGATAAATTGTCATCTTCAATAAAATTGCCATTGAATTCAACCACTGGACATCTCAAACAACATTTGAATTTCCTTCAGCTCTTCTGAATAAAATCATTGTTTAAGTTAATGAATGCTGCCATAAATTTACCTTCAGTTCATCTTTGGTGTTACAAGGAGTTTTGTTGGTCTCTTCACTGCACCCCACACTAATCAAGAAGATTTTAGTCTGGGGGGTTAGGTGTTTAGATGAAAAGTTTGGTAATGTGGTCACAGAAATTGTCTGGCAGCCATGACTCATTCTCCTGCTTGTGTGTTTATGGTGCAGGGTTCTGTTACCAGACATAGGGTATTCCAGCTTACTACCTCCTCAAGGCACTTGATCAGGCCAGACTGTCAGTTTTCTGTGCCCTGTGGGAAGATGAATGGAGACATAATGTATGTCAGAATGAAAGTTCCACAAACACCTTTGTAATCACCATTAGACTCATCCAACTTTTTCTGAATCCTCTGCACTGTGTCATTCTGACACCCAAACACTTTGAAATGTTCATATTGGAGTTTACAATGTGAATGCCAAGCAGTATAGCATGCCATTTCAAATTTCTGGTGGAATGTATTGCATCATGGTACTTTTTCTCAGACAGTGCCCAACTGACCTTACTATACTGTGCAGTCGACAAAATCAAAAAATATAAAATGGCAAAAATTAAATATGTCGCATCCTGTAGCAAGACACTTGAGAATGATAATTATCAATTCCAAATAAAATTTTTAAAATGTTGACATTGACAGTTGTTTGTATGAATTTTTTTTTATTAGATATGAACTATTAATTCATGAATTTGACATACCTTTTGTTAATGACCCTTTTTTTATCATTTCTTAGCCAAAAATATGGATGTTAGCATCAGCCATGTTGATAAAAAGGCAAAAATAGGTTCTTAAGACACTTTTCAAAAAAAAGCAGTTTCATTTGAGGATTTTTATTTTAAAATTAAGCAGCCATTAAAAAATTTAAAAAAAAAAACTTAATTATTTTTATTTTTAATAAACTTATTTACAAAGAATTTCTAAGATCCTCAAACTCTTACCATATTTAAACAAAATGAATTCTAAAAACAATTAAATTGTTTAATATGATAAATTGTTGTTGAGAATTTGCTATATAAAATTATTATTAATTTGAAAAAGAAAATTTTTAGTCTCTTCAGACTTTTTTTTATTTTTAAATTTAATAAAAAAAGTAATGATCATATGAATATCTGAAAATGAAAAGATATTTTGTATAATTTTCCTTAAGAAAGATTATACATTTTATCAAATTTTACCAGAAATTTATATAAAATTTTTCTCTATTTCAAAAATCTTCAAACTTGTTCAATATAAAAGAATTAAAATTTTCTTGTTATAACAATTTTTACATGTAATAGACAAACAGATTTTAATTTATAAATCACTAACAAGTGATTTGGATTTCAAGTTTTATTTTCAAAATTTCCTTTGATATTAAGGAATTTTCAATGAAAGTTGAACTTAAAACTGTTCATGTAGATCTCAAAATTACCATCAATTAATTTATAAACCAATTTCAAACAGGAAAAAAAAAAAAAAAGTTAAAAAGTTTGATCAAATATTTAATGATAAAATCAATTGAAGTCATTTCCTTCACAATTTACACAGATTGTTTAATAGTTTTACAATAGGCAAATTGATAAATTTTTCATTTTCTGAAATAAGTTTTCAATATATATTTATAATTAACTCCTAATATGACCAATTTTTTTAATTTCATGTAAATTTAAATTCACTATTGAATATGAAGTATGTTCTTAGATGATTAAATAGAATTTAATTAATCATTT
Organism: Acanthosepion pharaonis; assembly: GCA_903632075.3. Classification (NCBI taxonomy): domain Eukaryota; kingdom Metazoa; phylum Mollusca; class Cephalopoda; order Sepiida; family Sepiidae; genus Acanthosepion; species Acanthosepion pharaonis. The sequence continues at coordinate 1,119,920 of CAHIKZ030001412.1, forward strand.
GATAAAACATTTTTTTTCTTAAACACACACAACAACACAAAGAACATTCATGATTCTTAAAAAATCAAAAGAATTTCTCAATTCCATTTTTAATGTCATAACAATACAATCTATGAACCATAGTTTATATTTTCATTGAATGAGAATGACATTTTTTTTAATCATAATGAATATATTTTTTTATATTTCAAATGAAATTTAAATTAATTTGAAACAAATTTTTTATTTAAAAAATTAAATATTTAGTAAACTAGTAAAATTTCTATTTTTTTTATTTAAACAGAATCATATCAAACTAAAAGACAAATTTTATAGTTTAACTAAGGATTCTAAAATGAATAAATTTGATTAGTTATTTTTCATTCATCAAACAAAAAATCATTGTCTTGACCATTCAATAATTCCAAGTTCAAACTTTTTTTCTTTTGTTTGCAAAATTAGGAGAGGATTGAAATATGATTTGAAATTCCATCAAAAATGATTTTTATTTTCATGAATTCCTTACTAATCTTTCATTTTCAAGTAAAAGTTCAATGATTAGAGCAGATGGACCTCAATAAATAATTCAATATTTTAAAAGATATATCACAATAACTCATTAAATTCTGATGTAAAATAAAAACAGAATAAAAGAACAATCAAATTAAATTTTTTTTTTCTTAATTATAAAAACATTTCTTTTCAATCACCAAATATTTTAAACATCAGTATTTATTCTGTCAATCTATTTTTTAGCATTTGTCTTGAATATGAAATAATGAAATGAAAATCAATCAATATATTTATATATATCTTCTGATTTATTTCATTTAAATAATTCCACCATAAGTTAATTTATAGGAAAAAAATACATTATTATAAATACAAAAATTATATTTGGCATGATGCCAAAGTTTAACCAATTGATAATAAATGAATTTGAATATAGTGGCAGAGGAAAAATATAACCATCTGAAAAATCTATTTTTGACTTCTCATTTTCAATAAATTACTCCATAATTATAAAAATGAATCAAAATAATCCTAAACCATATATTAAAAAAAAAACATATTCAACATTTAATTCTCAAACATTATTAATTGGCATTAGAACAAATTTTCTGCACCAAATGGAATCTTTCCTTCCTGCAAACTTTAAAGATATACTGGCTCTGTGTGAGACAAACCTTAAAGTATAAATTTTATCTGATCTCTTTTTTCAGCTACATTTCCTCTCCTAAACTCTTTGCTTTATATAACCCAACGAAAACGGACTTGGAATATATGTCAAGTTTTTCTCAAAATTTAAGAGAGTTGTCTCTCGAATCGCCAGACCTGGTAATATAAAATTCTCAAAATATCTCTCCTCAATGCCGTAAAAAATCTCTTCTTGTGATTATCGCTCTCCATCCTCTCAAGACTTGGGATACTCAATAGCATTTCTGACAGCATAGACAAGGCCCTATTCTCTCCACCCGTTTGCTCATTTATTCGTGTTTGGTGACTTTAACGCCCATCATCATACCAAGTTTGGCTAAAAGAATGCTACAACTGACCCATGGCATTCAAACACTTAATTTTTCAATTCTCAATCCCTCAAACAGATAGTTGACAGACCCACGCGTTTTGCCCTCAACCTGGCAGGTAAGGCCTCTCTTCTCGATCTGTGTTTTACCTCCATCCCCAAATCTTGTAGCGCCAAGAAGCTCTTTTTTTTTACATAACTCTGATCATGCTGTAGTATTACATAAAATTTTAGCAAAACTAAAAAGAAATAAAAGAACCTCCCATCACAAGAACCTCGTTCTACTATTCAAATACAGATTGGGACTCGTTCCGTGATTTTTTTCCGCGATTTCCCCTGGGATGTTGTCTTTACGCTCCCTGTCCAAGAATATGCTAAATGAGGTCTCATCCTGGGTTAAAGCTGGAATCGACGCTTTCATCCCTCAAGGAAATTTAAGGTCAAGTCGCACTCCTCCCTTGGTTTTCCAATTCCACTTGCTCAGCTGCCATTGCCCATAGGAATCACTTCTTTCACCTATTTCGTAGCGACATGTCGGACTGCAATAGACGTCTCTTTGCCTCCGCCCATAACGAGTGTAAGCGTGTCCTCAATGAAGCTAGGTCAATATTTGCTGCTCGGATGAAGGAATGTATTGCATCTTGCAAATTTGGCTCCAAAGATTATTGGCGGGTCTGCAAGAGTGTCCTGAACAATAGAAAACCCTCCATACCTCCTTTGTTCAACCAGTTCGAGGTCTTGACCTCCTCTACCGACAAGGCTGAATGCTTTGCTCGGAAATTTTCATTCAATTCAACGCTCGACTCTTCCGGTGTACCCATACAGACTTCCTCTTAGAACTGAGGCCCTTATTGAGCGGCTTACACATAACCCCGTCATTGGTATTGGGCATTATCTCCAATTTAGACCCCACAAGGCTAGTGGTGGAGATGGCATACCAGCCATTGTCTTGAAGAAATGCGCGCCTGAGCTAGCGCCCGCCCTCTCTAAACTATATAATTACTGCCTCAAGGAATCTTGTTTTCCTGACTGCTGGAAGTCCTCATCCATTGTTCCTGTCTTTAAGAACTCTTTGACCCCTCTGACTTTCTAATTACCGTCCTATCAGTCTCCTACCCCTCTTCGGCAAAAATGTTTTGAAGCCCTAATCAATACCGAAGTGGTTAATCACCTTACATCCCATAATCTATTTCAGACAAGCAATATGGTTTCCGCTTTGCCCGATCTACAGCTGATGTGCTTATGGCCATCACTGAAATTGTCTACCAAGCCCTTCAAAATTTTCATGAAGCTCGTGCCGTGGCCCTAGACATCTCCAAAGCATTTGATAGGGTTTGGCATGCCGGCCTTCTTATAAGCTCCAGGGTTAAAAATTACAGGTCGATTGTTTGATCTAATACAATCATTCCTGTCAAACCGTGAATTGAAGGTCGTTCTCAACGGATTCTCCTCCAGTTCCTATCCCACGAACGCAGGTGTTCCCCAAGGCTCCATCCTTGGCCCCACTCTTTTCCTTATTTTCATCAATGACCTTCCTGACGCCATAGATTCCCAAGTTGGCATCTACGCAGACGACACTACAATTTACTCCTGCCTCAAAAAACAAATCTAGTGTCGCTGACAAAACTAACCTGGCCGTGCGTCTTGAAATGGACCTCCAATCGTTGTTAACTGGGGCAAGAATTGGCTGGTCAACTTTAACGCCTCAAAAACTAAACTACTCTCTATTAATCACCATAGAGATCCTTCCCTGCCCCCCATTAAAATGTCTGATAGTCAACTTCCTGAGAGCAACTCCCTGCGTCTGCTCGGTCTCACGTTGACTGCTGACCTGAGATGGAACAAATACATTGAGTCAATTGCTTCTTCCACCGCGAGGAAAGTTGGCTCTCTGTGCCGCGCCAGGAAATTTTTCTCCCGGAATCGATACTTCAAATATACAAATCAACCATTCGCCCTTGCATGGAGTATTGCTGCCATATATGGTCTGGGGCACCTTCTGTTTACCTCGGAGTTCTTGACAAGATCCAGAGACGGATATGTAATATAATTGGCCCTGATCTGGCATCTCGTCTACAGTCTCTCTCACAGACGCGCCGTCGCCTCTCTCTGTCTTTTCTACAAATACTTTCATGGTAATTGCTCTGATGAGCTGCTTTCACTGGTTCCCAGACTCCATGAATTCAAGCCCCCTACGAGGCTGGCATCCCGCTCCCACCCCTTACACTGTAGAAACCTTTAAATGTAGCCGTCTCTTCTACTCCAATAGCTTCATACATCGCACCTCCCGCCTGTGGAACACCCTTCCCAATTACTGTTTCCCTGAGAGCTATAATCTCCAAAGATTCAAATGTAATGTCAATCGACATCTCCAGTTACCTTGATCTACCCATTATCCCTCTCTTCATCCTTTCTTCTATCACTCCTATCTGCTCTTGCTCCAAATCTTCTGCAACCCCCCTGCATCCTAGTGGCTTCACGCCTTGCTCGGGGCGTAATGCTTAAAAAAAAAAAAAAAAAAATTTATAAATAAATTGTTATAAATATATTTCTTAATAAAATCAAGAAAATGGATTATTTATTTTTAAATAAAATTAATCAAAAATGATCATTGACAAAAATCCAAAAATTTTAGTTATCTAAAATTTGAACCATAAAAATTATTTTTAAAATCAATTATCTTAAAAAAAAATGAAACAGTTTAATAAACAAATTTTAATTTAGAGAAAACAATTTAGAAAAATTTTAAAATTTAAAAATAATCAGAATTTGCAATAAAAAAGATCAAAAAATTTAATTTAAATGAAAATTTTTGAATTTTTACATTGAATGAACATTTTTTTTAAAATAAAATAAAAAAAAAATAAAAAGAAATTTTTTTAAAAAAAAAATTAAAGTGTTTTTAAAGCAAAAAAAACTTTTTTTTTTAAAAAATTTTTCAAACATAAAAATTTTTTAAAAAATTTTATTTAAAAATTTTAAATTAGTAACTTTTTTCAAAATTTGGAAATTTTCAATTAATTTCAACCCAGAAAATTTTATTTTAAAATTGACTTTAGTAAAAAAATCAAAATATTTCGTATTGGACATTTATGTATTTTTAAACAAAAATATATATATTATTTATAAAAAACATGCAATAGAACATGTTGGAAGTTAGAACTTTTAGATAAGTTTCAATATAAATTTTATAAATTTTTTATATTTTTTTTTTTCATTTTAACAAAATTTATAAAAAAAATGCTATTCAAAAATTTTAAAAAAGATCAAATTTCAATATTTCCATTTTTGGATAGTATATATTTATTTAAAAATAATTTGAATTATATAAATCCTTGACAAAATCTGAGAAATATGAAAATTTTAAAATGAAGTTTCTCATTTATTAACAATATTATATATAAAAAGAAAATTTAATTTTTAGAACCTAAATGAAGAAAAATAAAATTCTATAATGAAAAAATGTTTTTTGATATGAATTTTCATGAGTTTGAATGGAAAAAATTGATTTTTAAAGTTTTTTTTTTTTAAATTTGGATTTAATAATTTAATATCAAATGATAAATATTTCATTCAAAATTTAAATAAAAGGTGAAAAATATACATTTCATTCTAATTAATTGAAAAACGGAATAATCAATTGAAAAATCAAAAGAACATTTTTTTTTTTCAATTTTTTTTAAGAAGACAAAATTTTTTAAAGAAAGAAACTTAAAATTGTTTTAATCTCTTTTGACAATTTTATTCATTGGGAAAACAAAAAAAATTGGTTCGGACAAGTTTTCTGTGAAATGGAGGTATTAGATCATAAATCAATGACCCAGCATTTCAAATTCTTAAATACCAAAGAAAATTTTAATTTCTTTTGTTTATAAAAAATATTATTTAAAATTTAGGAATTATATTAAAAATGTAAGGAGATCAACAAAATTTAAATTATTTTATAAATCTTTAAATCTTTTCAATAAAATTATAATTGTTATTTCATATAAACATAATTCAAAAAAGAAATTCTGTTTATAAAATATCAATTTTTTTTGCGTTTAAAATAAAACCCAGAATCTTGGAAGAAATTTATTTTTTTTAATTCCATAATCAGAAATTATTTTTGAAAAAAACACACTTTTTAAATGTCAGAAAATGGTTATTGGAATATATAACAACCAATGAAAAGGATGCAAAAATAATCAATGTAGATAAATAAAAAATTATATCAACTGAATTTTGTTCCTATTCATCATTTATAATATTTTAATATTCTAAAGCCGGTAAAGAGATAAACTCAAATAAAATAAAATTTTTTAAGGCATAAAAATTAAGAAAAAAGAAATTAGAAAATAAGTATGGTTTTTTTTTTTTTTTATAATAAAATGGAATTTAAATATTCAACATTTAAAATTGAGTTTATTGAGGAACGAAAATGAAAATTGTCAGCTTATAAAATTATGACAAATGAAACTATACATAATTAAAAAAAATGAATTAAATACATACAATATTAATTATAAAAAAATTTAAATAAAAATAATCAGAACATTTATTATTATATTTAATTCATGGAAAAATTTAGATCAAATATTTATACGCAAAATTTTTGGCCAATAAGACAGATTTATATTTGAAACCATAACGGTAAATCCATAAAATTTAATATAATTTAAAATAAAAAAAAAATATATAAATAAATAAATAAATGATATGGTTTAATTATTTCAAAATATCGTTCTTTTACAATTTTATACTAATGAGCAATTTACAAAAAAAAAATTATAAAAAATATAAAATTGTCAACTTTTCAAAAAGTAAGATTTCAAAAACAAATATTAATAAAGAACAATAAATAACGTAAAATACAAAATGCTTTAAAAATATTCTAAACAAAAAAATTGCTAAAAGAAATTTTAAAAGAAATTTTTTTAATTGATTTTATTCGTATTTAACAAATTTATAATTTTTTTAATAACATGAATAAACATTTTTCAGAAATGCAAAGAAAAATCTTTGGGAATAAAATATTTTATCAAAAATTTTATTTAATCTTAAATTCATTCAAACATTAAATTATTTTGAATATCTATATGTCTGCATTCCCAAAAGAAATCAGAAATGAAAATAATTTTCATGAAAAATCTTTTAAAAAATTAATTTCAGTACCTAGAATTTTAAATAAAATGAAATAACCTTTTTGTTTATCTGAGACAGAAATAAAAGAATTTTTTAAATCTCAAAAAAATGAATTTTTTTTTCACATTGAAATACATGTATTTGGATCTTAAAAATAAAAAAAAAACTTTAAAATCATTTAAAAACCAAAAATTTTTAAAAAATAAATTCCATCAAACAAAATTATAAAAAATAAAAAAAAAAATAAACAATTAAAAAAAATAAAAATTGTATAAAAATTAAATTTAAATTAAAAGTCAAAAAAAAAAATAAAATTTTAAATCTTTAATTTTGAAAAACACAAAATTTTTGTTAAAAAATTGATTTTTTATAATTTTGCTAAAATAAAATTATTTTTTAATAAAAGTAATTTATAATTGGTTCCAAAAATATTTTTTTTTTTTGGACATTAAAAAATTTAAATGAATGAAAGAAAATGGAGAAAGTAATGTTTTAAAAAAAAAAAAAAAAATGAATTTTGTTTGTTTTGGTTTGTTAAACATATTTGTTTAATTTAATTATTATTTTTAACAAAGATTATTTTATAAAAATTTTATTTTTGAATTTTTGATTTTATTTGGAAAAAATTTTAAAATAAAAAAAACAAATTATTTTTTAATTTTTTAGAACTAAGGATAAGACCTGAATGGATTAATTTAAATTGTTTAATTTATTTAAAAATTTGAAATTATATATTTTTTTTGATTTGGTTTTGAAATTTAATTTGAAAAAAAAATTAATATTTGTATTGAAAACTTTTTTTTGAATGCGATAAAATTATTTTTTTTTTTCAAAACAAATTTTTATGTTTCATCAAAGAAAAAATTCCATGATATTTAAAATAAGAACTCAAAAAAATTTCTGAGAAATTGTTAAACCAAAATAAGATAATTTATTATAAATAAACCCAAATATTTTATTAGGAAACATAAATAAAACTGAAAAAATTCAAATGACATTTTTTTTTTTTCAAGACAAATAATGAGTTAAAATTAAAGAAAAATTTTTCAAATTAATAAATTTTTATTATGTTAATGTGAAGAATTTTAAAAAATATTTCAAGAAAGTAATATTTCATCACTTGTTTAAATTGATAAAAAAATTTCAAATTTAAATGTGGATTTCAAATATTGATTTTAATAAATTATAAGTTAAATTATATAAATGAATATAGTATTGCATGGCTGGGTCCAATGTTAAAAAAAAATTTCTGGTTAGAAAAAAATTTTTTCCAATTGATGTAAATATAATAAGTTATAATTATTTGAATTTCAAGAAAAGAAATATTGTTAATATTTTTCAAAATTGTGGAGATATTTTTTAATAATATAAATTATGATATTATGTATTTTAAAAAAATATATTTAAGAAAAAGATATTTTTAAAGAAATTCATTAATATAATCAATTTGAAATAATTTTTTCAGGAAAATAATTCCAATATAGAATTTTTTTCAGGATATTTATTATTATTTATTAATTTAAATTTTAAATTTTACAAAAAAAAAAAATCTCAAAAAAAATTATTATTAAATAAAAAGTGAAAACCAAAGGGCCCATAAAAAAAATAAAAGAGGAAAAAAAAAAAAAAAGTGAATTTTCAAAAAATTTGTAGCAAAAAAAAAAAATTTATTTGAAAAAAGAAAGATAAAAATATATATAAATAAAAAATCAATTTTTATAAAAATGAATTATTAAAAAATGGAAAAAAATTGAATAAAATTGAAATAGTTTTCTAATATAAAAAAAAATTTATTATAAATGAAAAAAATTTTTTTTTTTTCATTTTTTTTTTTCAAAACATTTTTTGCATATAAAATACTTATAAATTCCATAAATCATATTAAAATGTATGTGACCTTATATTTAAAATAAAAAAAAACCAATTGTTTGAAAAAGAAAATACAATTGGAAAAAAAAAAGAAAGGATTAGTATTGAAAAAAAGGATAGAAAAATGATTTACTTTAATGTTATTTTTTAATTTCATAAGACTCATTTTCGATTTATGAAAAAAAGAAAAAAATAAAAATGATTTTAAAAAAAAAATATTGATTTTTATATGGGAATTCTAGTTAGAGAAGAAAAAATGTAAGTAGGTCAAGAAATTTATACAGGAAACATTTTGAAAAAATATAAAAATTAAATGTTTTTATTTTTTATTTAAAAAATGCGTGTAAGATAATCTGATCCCCAGAATAAAACAAATAGTCTGATTGTAGTGATTTAAGTTTCTTAAAACAAATTAATTTTTTTAAAAACGCCTGATAAGTCTCACCAACCCATTGCCTGAGAACATGATTTAAAAGAAAACTTTTAAATTCCGAACAAAAGAATTTTAACAAAAGATTAAAGAAGAATTTACATTTAAACTAAATTAACTGAAACTTCCTGCAAAATACATATTTAAAATCAGTCCCTATTTTTTTTTCTCTAGATTTATTAGTACAGCAATACTTTAAAAGGGGAAAATATGGTCAGTAACAACATCATATTCCATTCTTTTTCAATAAAACTCAAAGTTTTTTTTAATGACAATTTGAACAAAATAATAAAAAGGTAACAATGTTTTACAAAAAAATTGAAGTATTATTAATTATTATAAACTTTTCGCTGAGAGATCTGCTTTCTTTGAACTTAAAAAAATCGGTTTTTGTTTATCTTTTCATTTGCAAAACTATCATAAAAAATGTTACAAAAATAAAAAAAGTTTAACATTGAAAAAGGAACGAACAATACATTATTTTTTGATTATTTAATTTATTTTTGTTCCTCCCAAAGAAATGTTAATGAGTCACAATTTTTATATTTTTCTGTTCAACTCTCTCATTTTTTCTTCAAATCCGTACTTTAAAAACTGTTATTCCTTTATCCCCATGAAATCTTCAGTTTTACCTTGTCTCATGAGCGTGGCATTATAAATATATATATGTGGAATATACATTTGTTCCATAACATGAGCATGTATTTATACCAATTTTATTGAATTCCTTTTATATGAACATGCAAGTGTATTTATAGAATGTATTTTTTTCTCTTATATTTATATGTACACACAGGTGTATGTCCAAATCTATGTATATTTTGGAATCTTTCGCATAGTTTAAGTTTGTTTTGAAGATTTTGATGCATCTTTTGAGGAAATGCATTCGGAGAGGATTGTGAGACTTTTGGACTTTTGGGAAAGGTTAAAAACATAACGTGGTTATGTAAATAAATTTAATCTTCAAATCATAGGCATTGATGGCAACTGGTCTAGATACGTTTGGACAACCTGAACTAAACCTGATAAGGGTCATTTGGGGATCCTTGATATTGTAGTGTGCCAGGTAAATGTTCATCAATGAAAAGTAAGAAAAAAGAAAACAATCAAAAATTTCACCACTTTAATTTTTTTGTTTTGCAGAATAAAATAAGAACTGATTTGTTTAAGATTATAATTCTTTTCTCAAAATTTTCTTGGAATTGAAAAATAAGAATATATATAAACAAAATATAAATATACAAAAATTGGACTAGAAATCAGTGATAGAACATGAGAAATCGATGAACGCAAGTTTTTTTTTAAACTTTTTTTAAGAAATTAAAAAATTTTATTGGAGATCTGACAATTAACAAATCTTAGACATTTTTGTTTAGATTTTTGGAAAAAGCAAGCTGAATAAAAAAAAAATCAGGGATTGGCAACGCTCCAGAATAGCTATATGTTTGCCCAGCCACCTTGGAACAGCCAATATGAACATATTAGAATGTAAAGGAACTTTGTCGAAAAACGTATCACACAAAGGTGAATGATAAACAAGAGGGCTAGTTTAAATTTTTGAAGACGTTAACTCTTCCGGTTAACAAACATAAATTAAAAACAGAACGAGGATATTATGATAAAAAATAAATTTATTCTAGAAAAAAAAAATAAAAAGTGGACGAAACGGTGGAGGTGCAGAATTTCTTTAACAATCATTTGATGGTCGAGGTTGGCTTACGCGATGGGGCTGTTTTGCAATTTTATCTGTCCTGATAGAATTTGCAGTTGAATTTGGTCGTTTTGCCAAATATTTTACCTAAACAGTTGATATGTTTCCGATGATATGTTAATGTTAGGATTGTTTGATCTTGTGGATAAACTAAAAAGAGTTGAACGTCTCGCGGAATCGCTGTTGGTTGTTGAAACAAATATCAAGGATCTTTTAAATCGTTGTTGATAATGACCAAAAGTGTTGATTTTTGCAGTTGATGTTACTAATAAAAATGATTTCATGCCAATTTGACATGTTGGGAAGGAAATAAGAGCTGGTGTTCATCATGTCAAAGGTCCAGTGCAGGATTCTGTTTAAGTCGAGTTACAATTAGTAACCTCCTCAACATTTATAACATGAAGTGAAATACGGAAAATACGTTAAGGACGAGGTGCCCTAATTAGCCAGTAGGGACGGAATGTTGAGAGTTGAACAAAGCCAGGAAAAATAAAAGAATGATTAAGAGAGAAAGGAAAGTTTCCAACTATCATCAAGTTGGCAGACAAAAAAAAAATGAAAGCGTAACTTACACACGTTGATCGACGTCCTTGGCCAATGAAGGCCAAGGGGCCTGCGTATCCGACCGTTTCAGTCGTCGACCGCCTCCTCGAATTTAGTGAGAAATCACTGTCTTTGACAAGGGAGACCAGCTGAATTGGATAAGCTAACAGAAAAGTCTCTATAATAAAAATACTACGAGGTTAGCTAAAAGAACTATGGCCTAAAAATGACTAGTAGTATATTACAACTAGGTTTGTAATATAACTTAACTAAAAGGTTTTCTCCATTTCTACCACAGGTTAACAAAGTGTAAGGGGCACGAATGAGAGGTCAATTATAGAGCTGTTCATTAAATTTTTGACCGCACATCCATTAAAGGGTCAAATACTTTAATGAATCCACTATTTAGAATTTTTTTTATCATTATTGCTAAATTTGCATTTTTCATTTCAAAACTATTTTGTATTGAGCTTGGCCTTTTTTTTTAAAAAATCCATAGCAAATGAAAATGGCTTCGGATTTTTTTAACGCGCACTTAAATCGAATTTTTATTTACCAAGTTTATCTTTACTTTATCATTCTTTGTTTTTAACAGTTGGCTGTTTTAGGAATTTTTCAAGAAGTTTGCAAAATACAATAATTTGTACAATTACTGTTCGAAACTTAACAAATTGAGTCTGGGCCAAGGTATTTTTGAAGCATTTTTTTTTTTTGTTATAAAAAATGCATTTCTGAGATAAAAATACATTGAATCTATTTTAAATGAATCTGTATTGGATGTATGAATAGCGTAATTTCATTCGTGGAAAGTCTTCAAATAGAGGATTAGTCTGTTTGTAAGATTTTTATATTTTCCTCTTCCTCTAGACATATTTTAATATAGTTAGTTTCTTGATTTATTTTCAAAGTTGCTTTGAGAGAAAGAGAGAGAGAAGAGAGAGAGATTCCCTTTTATTTAATTTAACCATGGCACTTATTTTATATGGAAATTCAACTTTTAGATTTTTTCGGCAGTATCCCTCAGAAAAAATGCCTTTCCGAGTATTTTCTTAAACTTTGGGAGATCTGGGTCAAGTGTTTTCATCACTCAGTAAAAATGACTTACAAACTTTTATTCAAACCTCATAACAAAAATAAAAATATATCTTTACAAACTTTTTATTTAAGATAATTTATCTAAGATAATCAAAAGTTAAAGACAGAAATACACTGAATATTTTCCAAACATTCTATATAAACAAAAGTATTATTTCATATTCCATTTAAGAAAATCAGTATCTATTTCACATTTTGAAAAAATAAGTAATATAGTTTAAAAAAAATTTGTATATAAAACTTATCCTTACTAACCTCAAAACAATTACGATTGAATATTATTACTTTTCTAAATTAAATTTAAAACATTTTTTATTCATTTAAAAAAAAGAGGTTTAGTATAACAGATAAAAGCATTATTTTGAATAAATAAGATTATTAAAATGGTTTTTTATAATGCATAAATCTAGAGTTCCTGATAAAATTCCTTGGAAGACTAGCCAACATTAAATTGTAAACTTTGGCATCTCATCCCATTGGCTGTCTCCCACTGTCGTAAAGTTACCTTCCTGTGTCTTTTTCTGCCTAAATACTCTAGATGGAATGTTAGGTGGGCTCTTCGCTAACGTACCTAGACTTTAGAGGAAGAAGGGGGCATTCATAGAGATCGAGTTCCGATGTCCCACCAGTTTTTAGTGGAGTTGGAGAGATGTTGGATTAAACAGTTTATAGTTGTGGAGGTTTCATGTTTTTCGCCACTTATCATTTGCGGCTCAATACAATGCAGTCGACTTTCATCTTCAAATATTCTATCAGGATCACATCGTCCTCCTCATCATCTTTAAACTTTTTTCCTATTGATGTTTATCACTTTCTGTTTTCTACTTAATCATTAAAGTTGAGACAAACTTGTATTAGTTCAAGTCAAAATAAACCGCTTGCTTTCTTTTGGTGAACTTGATTAAGGATATCATATGATCACATTCTTAACAAACTGTTACTTAATTAATGGAACTTTAAAATAAAAAAATAAAATAAAAGTGGAGAAAATTTTAAAATTGAAAATGTTGCTTTTTGATGACATTTGGCATATTTAGTTCCTTTCGAAGAGTTAAAAAAATCAGACACAATTTTTTTAGTTTTATTTTTCTGATTCTAATCATTAGTCAATATATTTTATATTTCATTCTTCAGCTCAAAGAAAATTTGTCAGAGGTTTCTTTTTTAAATATCTTGACGGGAAACGCAATAAAAAATTGGTTCTTTCAAAGGATTTTAAAAAATTAGATTAATTTACTCCAGCTTCTATAAAAGTGAATCTTAGGCTTGGCATTTGCGTGTAGCACGCGCGCATAAAAGTCTTTATCTTTCAATGTCCTTTTTCATTCCTAAAAAAATGGAAATAGAATTTTTAAATCAAAATTAAATGACTGTTATTTCTTTTCGAATTTTTTCTCCTGTTTTTAAGCAAGCATTCAATGAAAACAGCATTTATTTTTAAAATTGTTTCTGTGTGACAATTCTAAATGTACATTTTCTTCTTTAATTTTTCACAAGAGCTCTAACCTGGACATTGTTTTTCAGAACTAAATCCTAATTATTGTCAGTTATGTAATTGCAGTCTTGAACAACCGTAACCCATTCACTAAAATTTGAGAATTTAACATGTACCATACAGCAAATTTGATTGTTACCTTGGTATTTTGCTCTGATCCAAACGTCTTTTGATCTGAGAAAAAAATTACAAAACCTTACATATAGGAAATTTTCTTGCATATAATTTACTTATCACATAAACGCCAGATTATTGTTACTGGGCGTTCAAGTCATTGACCATTATCAAAATTTTGCTCTCAAGAGTGAAAATTTATGGGTTAACCAATGGGCACTTAATGTTGATTTAAGTTTCTATCTTCAATAATAGCAGTTTTAACACATTTTAGTTTGATTATTGGCAAAGTCAAAATTAATTCTGATAAAATATTTCTAGATATTACTAAATTGTTCTTTCCTTTGTTTGTTCTTGAAACTGCTAATGTTGCACTGAATCCCTTAAAATACATTGATAGCATTAGGCATGGTACAATAATAATATATTAATGGTTTGCACATAACCGCGACCAGGTAGTATGCACTCTTTTCAGTGTTTTTTCCATTTTCAAAGCAATATAGAGTTCTAGTGTCATTGGGTATCTCGGCCTTTTACCATATAGATGATCTTATACATTTAGAAAATGTACCAAATAGACTGAGGCAATAAATGTTTATTAAAATAGAATTACACTACAAAATTTAATATATGCCTATTTGAACAAGACCACCCTGTTATTTATATTGAAAAAAACGAGTGTATCCTTCTGATTATTAAAGTTGTGTAGTAAACAGTAAAAAAGACAAATGAACATTTTTCACAATAAATACTGATTTCTGAAGCGATTGAAAATTAAAAAAATTTTTAGTTTTTTGCTTGATAGTTTAAATGCACGATTCATTTAATATTTAATGTTTTATTTTTATAATGGAATATTTAAAAATAGATTTTCTTAAAACAAATTCTTAAAATAATTTTTTAATTTTCAAACTCCTGCTTTTCTTTATAGCATCCGTTTATGTTGCGTTCATTTAACATTGTATGTAAAATTTAAGGGTTAACCTTATTTTTATATCTCACATCTTTTTGTTTAATATATATGCCTATTTCTATTTTGTCAGATGAATAAGAACGAATTAAGCTTCAAAGTATCTCTCTCACAACGACTAATATTAAATTATTCTTGCTTTTTATTTTCTTGCAAATTTCATTTTCGTTATCTTGCTTTTGTTATTTAATTTGGCACTGAACCAACAGACATTCTTAGTTTCACATCACACCATTTTTTTCATAATGCCAATTTCTTTTCAGTTCCTATTTTCATTCTTTGATGAATTCATTTTTATGGTTTCTGACCTGAGACAGTTTTGCCCTGGAATAAAGGTTTAAAATACGCGTACTACAGTACAGGTAGATTTATTTTAGTTGTATATCATTTTATTATTCAAACACCAGCCTGAACCAGTGGTATTTGTAAAAGAACGTTTGTCTTTTTAGTTCTTGTTATTGGCCATTTCTCCAATCCAAGAATTTATTATTGCTCAGTTTAATGAAAATAAATTGCTGAAGTTTTTGAATCTGGTTATCAAAAATGAACATTGTTAGAAAACAAAGACCATTAATTCCGAACTCATAGCTATTTTCTAAGATGCCATATTAGTATTTTTTTGCACAAAAGAGCACGATATTTTCATGTTGTCTAAAGAATATTTAGAGTGGGATTATCTTAGTATAACAAAAATGAAATTCATTTTCTAAAACTTTTTAGTATTATATGAAGTCATTTATTTTGTTTAAATTAATTGATTTAACATTATCCGTTTGGTTTATTTTTGGAAATGTACAGCTCTTTAATGAAATAATGGTTGAGGGAATTTTTAAAATAAATTTTTTGGATCCAATATCTGTTTAGCTTCAACAGGATGTTCGATAAAATTCTGGGATGTTAAATCCAAATTTGCACGAGGAAAATCTTCCTAAAAACCAAAAATATTCGTTTATGACTGATATCAGATAGAACTTTATCATCATCATCATGGTCATCACTTGATTTAAGAATCAATATCTAAAAGGAATAAAGAAATTATAGATTCTATCATCCACTTGTTCACTGTTGTAGTGTTCAAAATTATCTTGACCTCATTCCTTTCAAAGGATATCTGACTTTCATCATCCACCACCTGTTTATGAGACCATAATTCTTGATTACTAAATTTAATATCCCTGAATTGATGGAACATTTTGTGCGGATTGGCTTATATTCGGTCTTATAAATGATTGGAAAAACTGCTACATAATTGACAATATTTTTCCAGAATTTTAGTTCTATCATATTCGAGTGATGAGGCAAAAGGTCTCGGCTTTTCAGAAGAAAATTTTACATTTAGGTTAATATTTTTTAATTTTGATCAATGTGGAGGGATTTCGATTTTTTTTGTCAGGTTGACCATAAAACTTGTGTACTATCAAAAGTTTCTTTGTATTTGTTAAAATTTGAGTTTACGTTAAAAATATGTTTTATTTGTATCAAATTAAATGAGTTTAAATGCTTTTAAAACAAAACGGAAGGATTTTGATTGTCAAGATAATAGGGCTACTATTCCTTTGGAATTCATTTTGTGAATTTCTAAAAAAAAAAATTAAATATTTTTTGAAAATGATCTGTTTTTTGTAAAAATTAAAAGAAAATAAAAAGTAAAAACCAACGCATTTTATAACAAATTATCCAGTTCTCTATTAATCTATGAAAAAAATTATCTATCTTTTATTAATATATATATTTTTATCTTATATATGAAATGATAATTATGGACAAATTGTCTTTAAATTGGAAAAATGTTTTTGAAAATAAAATCTCAGAAAACATATATTTACCTAAATGAATATCAATCAATCTTGGATTTACTGCCAAAGAAGACAATCATAAAATAACGATTATTATAAATTTATATATATTCAAAGCGCATCTATCTATCGAATCTGAAGTTTCTCCTTAAAATATATATAAATATTATAAATATCAATATAAAATATAAAATGCATCTTTGATTTTAAAAAGAATGGAAATATACAGTCATAATGCCTTTCTAATAGACAAAATGGCTACTGTGTACAGAAAATCAAACAAAATGAATGCTTATTCTGTTTCATATCCAAATGTAAACAGAGTTGGTTGAGGTTCTTTAGCCATTAAGGTAAGAGAATAGTGCCAACTCTCTGTTATGTCCAAAATAACAATTTTTCATTTGTCTCCAATTTGAAACAGGCCTGTCTAGCAAAATAGTTTTCAATTCAGCAGAATAGATAGATTTTGAGTTTTTTCTATGGACTGATAATTGAGATAATATTATCCCAAACTAAGAGCCCTTAAGACTTTACGTAATCATATAAAGATTGATATATTTTTCTATAAGAGTTGTTGCAATTAAACAGTTACTAAAATGTTAAAAATTGTTTTCTTTCCAATCATATTGATTATAAATATTCCCGTTCAAATAAAGCTGATTAAAATATCCATGACTTGAAGGAATACCGTTATGAAAATTATCTAAACCTTATTCCAAAAAAACTGAAAAATCAAACGGTCCGTTGTAAAAAATAAATTTTTGCCATAACACGCAATTTTTTTTAAACTCTTGAAAAACAAATAATCGGATTTTCCGAATGTATAAAATTTTTATTTCAAAATAAAATTTTTGGAATTGTCTATGTCATCCATTCTGTTAGGATCGAAACTCTCAGCATAATAAAATATCTTCCATTTGTGTATTATATATATATATATATATATATATATATATATATATATATATATACTGGCGTTGAATTTCATTTTAGAACTAATGGAGGACTGTTTAACTACCGGCGGTTTAAGTCCAAAACACTTCTACGTACCAGTATTATACGTAAACTACTTTTTGCAGACGACGCAATCCTTAGTAGCTAACTCTTTAGAGAAAGCTCAAGATTTACTCATCCGGTTTTCTGTGGTATGCAGATTATTTGGACTTACCATCAGCGTCAAGAAAACTGAAGTTATTCATCAACCTTGTCCAATACTGGAGCAAATTAAAGTTGTAATACAGAGGATTCTGTTCGTAAGTTTCCTGAGGTCTTTTTACAATTTGATGGAAAGAATCTCAAGTATGTGAAATCTTTTAAATACTTCGGAAGCATGGTAAATTCAAGTGCATCACTTGATGACGAGATTGTTAATCACATTGCAAAAGCCAACGCTTCCTTCAGTTCGCCGCGTCATAGGTTGTGACCGGAAAGGTGACTAAAGCTTGGCACAAAATTCAAGCGTACAAAACTGTCGTTTTGTCATCTCTTCTGTATGGCTCTGAAACTGTGACACCTTATAGATGACACACTAATCGATTAAAGGTCTTCCATAAAGACGACTTCCGTACAATCTGTGGCCTAACGTTTGATGATTGAGTGTCAAATACCGAGCTTTTTGAGAAATGCAAGATTGGTACCATTGAGAATTTCATAATGCAGTCACAACTACGTTGTGCTGTCCAATGGCAAGGCTGAGTGATGATCGCATACCAAAAGTTCCTTTTTACAGTGAACTCTGTATTGGTCAAATAAATGTTGCTAGACATTTGCTCAGGTATAAAGATAAACTAAAGAGCAACCTTTCTTGAGTCAACATTCCATTCAAGAACTTTGAAGTGGTAGCTATGAAGAGATCAGAGTATCGCTCCAGCTGCCATTCAGGAAAAATGCACCATCAAGAAGTAAGCATCAGTCGACTGCGTGAAACACGAAAGCCAGATAAAACGGCTAACAGCGTTCCTGCAACACATGGATACAATACATTTTCCTGTATTGTTTGTGGTTTTTGTACAATTCTCGAGCCGCCCGTCATAGTCATGCAGATAATTACTTCGCGGTCGTCGGAACCTCATACGTCGAGCTCGACGAGAGTCCATCTCTCTCTCACACGACACACACACACACACACACACACACACACACACACTATGAGAGAGACCGAATGAAACAACGGATTTTTATTTGAGATTCACGGCCAAACCCTTTAAAAGGCAATCTTCAAATATAGTATGAAAAATTATTGAACCAAGCGGAAGGTTTTAACGATTTTTTTTTCCTATCAGGGGGGGAAAGACGTTCTAACGCTTTTTTTTTTTTTTTTTTTTTTTTGCTATACAGACAAACCTCTCATTTACGGATTCCCCATCAACGGACAAAAACAAATATGCAGGCAAGATAAAAAAAATCGAGAGGACAAAATTCCAAGTCGTCAGCGATGTATTTGAAAATTTACTGGCTAGGCGGAACGACTCGCATTAGTTCTCAACGTGACCGCTTGGCGGCGATGGCGGACTTTTCAATGGTAAACAAAGACGCAAAGTACGATGTATTACCGCGTGCGTGAGAAAGTAGCTGTTAGAAATCTATTACTTTGTTATTTTTTAGATATATATTGTTCTGCCCTCATCATGGCATCGAAGCTGAAGGAATGTGCAAAAAGGAAGCGTACAAACCTAAATATCAGTGACAAATTAGAGCTTCTTCCATCTACGGAAAATTCAGCTTTAACGGACTCCCTGCCCTATAATTCCGTCGATGAGAGGTTTGTCTTTATAGAAATAAACATTTTATATTAACTATTTTTCATGGTGTTTTTTTTATAATGATGAGGATTATGATAATTACGACTCTTATTGATAATTATATATTTTCTTTTCGTTAGAAATTTACCAGGAACGAATGTTTTATTTTTTCTTTTATTTATTGTCTTTTTCTCTTTTTTTCTCTTTTTTTTTCTACTTTTCTCCGTTTTTTTTTTTACTTTTCGTTTTTTTTTTTACTTTTTTTTTTTTTTTTTTTTATTTTTTTTTTTTTCCGTTTTTTCTATTTTCCGTTTTTCTACTTTTCTCCATTTTTTTCTACTTTTTTCCGTTTTTTTCTTACTTATTTTTTTTATTTTTTTTTTTTTTTTTTTTTCTTACTTTTCTTCCATTTTTTTTTCTTTTTTTCTCCTTTTTTTTCTTTTTTTTTTTTTTTTTTTTTTTTTTCTTTTTTTTTTTTTTTTTTTTTTTTTTTTTTTCGTTTTTTTTCGTTTTTTTTTCGTTTTTTGTCGTTTTTTTTTTTTTTTTTTTTTTTTTTTTTCCCATTTTTTTTTTTTTTTTTTCTTTTTTTTCGTTTAACTCTTTACCCAATGTTTTTTTCTTTTTTGTGTTTTTTTTCTTCTTAAACTATCTTTTTTCCCTTTTTTTTCTTTTGACTGTAACATAGATATTGTAAAAAAAATAGTCATGATAATTTAAATATTTATAGTTAATTTGATATTTTTGAAGTCATTTAGCTAAAATATATTTTCGGTAATTTGGCATAATTTGACAGACACTTACTAGTTCACTATGACAGTGTACTGGAATCCTTCTAGTGTCTTTACAACCAACCGCGATTTTTTAAATCGGTATCGCACCAAACAAGGCAGTAAAGCCACTAAAATGAAAGGGGTTTACATATGTGGAAGAATTTGGAAAAAGAAACCTTAATGTGTAGGTAGAGAAGAGTAATCAAGAGGACAGTAAATAGCGATTGACATTGCATTTAAATTTTTTGCAGATTAAACTTGGCTGGAACACATGAAGCCGGAAGGGTATTCCACAAGCGAAAAGTGTGAGAAAAGAAACTGTTGGCATAGAACTTACGGCTACATCGATCTAGCACAACTGTAAATGGATAGGATCTTGGCGCCAGTCTATTATTGTTTTAAATTCATTGTCTAGGTACCATAGGAAGAGCGATATTTATTCTGTTTGATACAGAAATGTGGCACAAGGCCTAAAAAAAGGGGATTGGGAAAAGGACGGTCTTCTTCTGTCTTAAACTAAAACTTAGCTAGTCGCAGACACTGACCCAAACATGCCAACAATATTCCAATCACCAAAACAACACATTCATTCCTACCTTTCTTACTACGTCCACCATAATACCTCTTTGTCTCTATGAAATCCTAACTAGTCCCCATATTTACAATTAATGGTCTGTGGGGGAGGAAAATAAAACAACAATTTTAAAATTAATCCCCAATGAGTATTTACAATATGCATATAAAAATATTTACAAGAAACTAAACAAAATAGTGTTAGTATAAAACCCCCACAATTTTTGAATGTGGCAGAAACATCAGTTAACTGGACGAAATCAATGCGGGACTATAAAAATATAAAACATTCATTCATCCCAATCATTCACACAAACACACACTCATTCAGACACAACAACAAATACGAAAAAACACTCACACGAAACGAAAGGCGCCCCGCATCCACCAGAGAACTGACATCACTAACCACCTAACGAGGGAGGGGATGGGGAATTAAACAAAAAAAAAAAATGGGGACAGAAATAAAAGGGACCAATGAGCATACATACCCTAGCTAAGTTAACTGGGAAAAAAAGGAAACTAAAAATTCAAAATCGAAAACCTAGACTAGCCTAATATCTGGATGGGTTGTTTATGTTCAACCCAGGAAGAGACAAAATTCTGATGCCTAACCGACATCCAAATGCCACTCTAGGTCAGCCCTTTCACTCGACACATTCGCGCAAGATTCACCCACCTTTTGCTGAATTCTGATGATGGGAGCCGCCGCCTTTCCGTCCTAATCTTGACTTTAAGCTGATGCTTAAAGTACAAGATCAGTTGGGAAGAGGTGAACTTCTCGCCATCATAGAATTCCTTCTGACGCGTCGTCCAAATCACGACTCTCATAACCCCTAGTAAGCAACAGAACACATAGTGTTCAGCCTTCGTCAATTGCGACACCACATTGCTACAAACAGAACTGGCTTCCAGGACAAAAAACTTTCCCTGCAGCATGCGAATCATGAGGCCTTCAACAAACTTGCACAACGGCACTACCGTCTTGCACTGAAAAAAGGCGTGACCAATGGTCTCGACCTTCCCAGTACAACGACGACAGTTTGGATATTTCTCCAAGCCTGCTGAACAAAGTCTTTTGCCGACCCAGAGGGCCCCACGAATCATCAGCCAGGTGAGTGATGCCTCATCGTTATTGAGACATTTCAACCCAGGCGCCCAAGGCCATATCGAGCGAGCCTCCTGCTTCGTAAGACCGAGCTCGTCGATCAGACCATCTTGAACGGACCCCCTAACTAACAACGATATAATGCCTTACGAGACAACGCCTGGGCGTCGGAGAGGCCATCCGACGTCCCAAGAGGAGCTTCAAAGCACGACGACATTCACGGTAGAAGGAGCACTCGGCACGAGGTAAACGGCCGGCCTCCTCCTCGCACGAGTGCACACTTCTCAGGGATGGGAAATGTTTTCGGACATCTTCTTTCCAAAAGGTGCCCACCTCATCCAAACCGCGACACATTCGGTCTAGAAAGGTAATGCGAAGCATATATTGACGAATCTCAATGCTAGGCATACCCAGACCGCCCTCAGAGGGATGAAGGCAACAGATCTCGCGAGATACCATATGGGGCCTTGCCTCTCCACAAGAAAGAGAACAAGGCCTTGACTAATGACATTAGTCGGGCATACGGGAGTGGAAGCACAGAGAGTCGGTAGAGGAGGATCGGATAGATGTGTGAAACACAAACTTCCGCCCTTCCCTTCAGGGAAAGTCTCCTCCGAGACCACAGATTAATTGCGGCCTCGGCCCGCCCCTTGCACCTCCGACCAATTCATTTCCAACTGGAGATCAGGACCGAACCAGACGCCGAGTATCTTGATCGGCCCATCCGTCCAGAGGAAAGGTCCGGGAAGAGAAACTCCCTTCCACGCACCCAACCGCAAGCCCACAGACTTATCGCGGTTGATCTTGGCCCCCGTCACCATCTCATACCCACTGATCTGCTTGCTGACTTCGTCAATCTCGGCTCTGCTCGACACAAGAACCGAAACGTCGTCAGCATAGGCAGAATACCTGGCCGAGGTGGAAGCACCAGGCAGCGAAATACCGCGTAGGACCGGATTCGCCTTTAACTTGCGAAGGAAAGGTTCCAACGCAAGAACGTAAAGCAAAGGCGATAGCGGACAACCTTGACGAATGGAGCGAGACAATACGAAAGGCTTCGATCTTACCCCATTCACTTCCACCAGCGCACCGGGGTCGCATACAAAAGTCGGATCCAGGAGCGAAAGTCGGCTCCGAAACCGGCCGCCGAAAGGACAGCCTCCAGAAATCGATGGTCAACCCTATCGAAGGCCTTGGACTGATCTAAATTGATCAGCGCGGCTTCACTGTCGAATTGTTCTAAGATCAAGCGTACCATATAAAGGTTATCCTGAATAGTCCTGCCCTTCACAGCACAAGTCTGTTCAGGGCCAATCAGACTAGACAGGACAAGCTGCAAACGGTTGGCTAAGATCTTTGCCAAAATCTTTAAGTCGGTGTTTAACATCGTTAAAGGGCGAAAGTTCCCTAACCCATCTCCACAGTTCTTGTTCTTACGCAGCAACTTGATCACACCTCGGGTGAAGCGTTGAGGTAAAGACCCCTGCCTCATCCAGTGGTTGTAAATCAGTTCCAGCAAAGGAACAAAAACGTGCGACAACCTCAAGTAAACTTCGTAGGGAAGACCATCTAATCCCGGAGACTTATCCAGGCCAACCTGCTTCAGCGCTTCCCAGATTTCCGACTCCGTTATGGGTCCCTCGCACCTAGCCACTTCAGCTGCCGAGAGGCAGGGAAAGTCAGCTAAATAGGCGTCGAACTGAGCAGAGCTCAGACCGGGCTCCCTGGTGAAAAGATCCTGAAAGTAATCCCGAAAGACCTCACATATGCCCGCGTTTGTAGTCACGGTCCGCTTATCCGGTAATGTGACGCACGCTATATGTCGCCTAGACGCGTTTCGATTCTCCTCTACACGCAGTTCAGCGGCCATATTCGTAGCCTCAGAAGACATTCTTTTTAACCTAGCCCTAACTACCAGAGCTTGATCCTTCTTGATAAGCAAGGAGGCCAACTCTGCCTTAGCTAAGACTATGTCCCCACTAACACGGGATTTCACTGCCCGATCGACTTTATCTTCTAAAGCAGTTTGCGCCGCTAATCTATCTAGATTGAGTCGACGACTAAAATCGGCAGCAAACGTTCGAATTTTAGATTTTAAATTGCCCCACCAGGCATTTCCCACAACCGCCCCGTCAATTCCCTTTGGATCGTTAGTAACAGCTGGTCCCGGAAACCCTGATCACCAAAAAGTGAACAGTTCAATTTCCAGTAACCAGCCATCCTAACCTTAGGGTTTATCTAAGTTTACACGGACCCGGACAAGCCTATGATCCGTATAAACTATATAATGGAAACTTGGGCACCCTAAGAGCCCTACATCGACTCTCCTAACTAAGACTCGGTCCAGGTAGCTCGCATGCGAGCCAGGAGCCGAGTTGCCACTAGTTGTCCAAGTCCATACTACCTCCCGAGGGTGTTCATTCCGGAACTTATCGACGAGATCAAACCCATCGATAAAGTCCCGAAATGGTTTCACATCCGGGTTGTTAGTACCTTGTTTGTGCCCTATACGATCTATATCGGGGTCAAGGACGGCATTCCAATCCCCCGCTAAAACTACCCGACGAGACGTCGTCAAGAACGGCGCGATCTGCCGAAACAAAAGCAGGCCGCTCGGAATGGATATTGGGCGCATAAACCCCAATGAGACGAAGAACCTTAGCCTTTATGGTAACATCCAGCACGCAAAGCCTGCCCGCCGGATCCGCGAAGACAAGGGTACATGCAGCCTTCAAAGACCTGCTCACTAGCCAAGAGACACCCCTCGAACAACCATCAAAACATGCTGAATAAAGGGCGAACCCCCTAGACAGTATGTCCTCACGATCATGAGAAGAAAACCGGGTCTCTTGTATACAACATAAATTCACCCCGAGGCGCTGAAGGTCACGAGAGCGCTTCGCCCTGCGAGACTCGGACCTCAGGCCCCGGACATTCAAACTAGCTAACCAAAGTGCCATTGTGAAACCGATTAGGGTTGCCCTTCAGGATAGAACATGGCTGGGGAGAGGACACCCACAGCTCGTCCCATGGATCCAGACGCCATCTCATTTTCGACAGTATCATCCTGAGACAAGCCGCCGATGTCCGCCGAGTTTAAAGCGCTCTATAAAGGGATGGGTGAACGAAAACGGGGACCCTCCTTTGAGTTTTTTTTTTTGTTTCATCTAAAGTTTCTCTTCGATAAGGAGGCAGCTGGGGGCACCATTTTAGAGACGACTGGGCCTCCTCTATCATGCCCCAGATCTCCCGCGTACCCGGGCCAGTTCTGATTACTGTCAGCATTCTTCCGGGCCGAAGGGAAATTTTTAGGTTCTTCCACATCCACCCCATTAATGTTTTTGAAAGTTCCATAGAACTTTTAAGTCCTTCGGGTTGCGAGTTTGGCCTGAAGACCCTTTCCGCCTGGTCCGGGATACGCGGCAGACGTCTTCCCCTGGGAAATAAGGTGGTTTGATTTTTTTTTTTTTTTTTCGGTAAGTATTTGTGAATCAGGGCTTCTGTTTCTTTTCTTTTGAGGTGATTGAATGGGTGTTGAAATTGGTGTGATTTTAGGTGTTGTTGATGGAGTCCAACCAGTAGGAGTCCTTACCGGTGAAGGTTTGGACGGATGAAGTGATTTTGCTGGAGAGTTTGATACAGATTTGGCGGAGGTGGTTTTAAAAATGTATTTTTTGATGAAGAAGGGGAAGACGGGGGCAGAGGATAGGGGGCCCGGTGCCCCTGGCGATTTTTTTTTATTTTTATCCCGCTTAGCCTCCAGTTTTTCTTTTAATTTTTTTTTCAGGTCTAATATTTTCTGCCAGCTTGGTTCATTTGCTTTTGGCGTTTGTTGCATTTTTTTTCATAAGACGCCGAGGCGTCGCCCTCAGAGCTGGTAGAGGGAATGGGGCTGTAGGTGACTTTGTCCTTGGGGTCATGCTGGGACTGAGGAACCGCTGTTTGGGTCTTCCCTTGCCCCTAACTACGAGGCGCCATTCCCCTCATCCTTCTCCTTATCCACACTTGTGGAAGGCGTCGTTTTGGGGGGCAAATGTGGGTCTGGACCCAACCGAGGGATTTTCCTCATCGGTCCGCCTCGCAGCTAGGCCCACTACAGGCGCCGCGGATTTTACCTTTTCGGCCAAGGGGGATTTTGGTCACCTGCGACCGGACCTCCAGGGGCCTTCTTCCCTGGGCAGGAGGAGGCAAGGTGACCAGTCTCTCCACACCTCCAGCAAGTTGGTCTCCTACCGGTCACTATGACCGGCATTTTCCGGTCGCCAAACACCAAACAGTTGTGGAAGGCCTTCTGGTCGAGCATTATATCGAAAGTCCATCCCCCGTTCAAATTGTCAGAGAGAGCCCCTAAAATTTGGCCAAACTGCATAAAAAATGCAGCCAGGAGCTCTCCCGAAATTTGAGGAGGAACCTCAAAAACGGCCACCCTGGTCCGCCTGCGGCCTTCATATTCGGTTCTTATCATCAAATCTTTTGTGATTAACTCTTTTTTGGCCATGGCCATGCAATCTTCTGGTGTGGATAGCAGAATGTCCCACATGCAGAACCCAGTGCCCTTAATTACTCTTTGGGGTTTTATCCCCAGGGACAGAAGTGATTTAATCACAGTGTCTTTTGTAGAGCGACAAATTTTACGAGTTTTCTTGTCGACCACAAAAACGGTCACCATTCTCTTTGCGAACATATCGAGTTCCTGGACAACATCGACGAACCCATCTTTATTAACAAGATGGGCGTAATTTTTCGCCTTATCCAGGAAATCCGCCATGTTCAAAATACAACTAAGGGGGACTTCCAGCAGGAGGGCAAATCCTCGGACGTCTTACTTTGTGCCTCCTTTGGAACTTCGTCATTTTTTTTGGAATTATCTCCTTTCTTTGGAGATACTAGGCTGAGCAGATTTTGGGCTACCATCAGCCTTTTTTTTCAGTTTTTTTCAGGCGGGTCGGCGTTATCAACCTTCCCAAAAAGGTCTTTTTTCACATTCGACCGACTTTTTCGTCGGCCATGTTGTTTAAAGCGTGGAGACTACCACTAGCGGGTCTTCAAAATTTTTCCACAAAAATGGGGGAGAGGAGTTGAAAAAAAAAAAAAAAAAAAAAAAAAAGCCTGGATAACCCAGGAAATTAAAAAAAAAAATAAACTAAAAGTAAAATAAAATAAATGACAAACTAGATAAACAGAAAAAAATAAACAGGTAAGACTTTTTTTAAAAAAAAAAAAAATGGCGCCCGAAGGCAGCCGAAAAAAAGAAACTTCTTTTTTTTTTTTTTCCAAAAATTCAAAAAGTACAAAAAGGAAAAAGAAAAAAAAAAATTTTTTTTGTCGAAGCCGCTAAAGAAAAATAAATTAAAAGCAAAAGAAAAACAAACTAGTCAAAAAAAAAAAAGAAAGAATGCGACCAAACTAATTAAATAAAAAGAAAAAAAAATAAAAAAAATAAAACTTTTTTTTTTTTTTTTTTTTTTTTTTTAAACTGTACTAAATTAAAAACAAAAACTAAAAGAAAAAAAAAAAAAAGTCGTCCGGTAAGACTTTGTCAAACCGGACTAAAAAAAAAAAAAAAATGTGGGCCGAAGCCCAAAAAAAAATAAAACAAACAAAAAAGAAATGGAAGAAAAAAATAAAAAATAAAACTTAAAACAATAACTTAACAGAAAAAAGAAAGTTCGTCAATCCAGAAGGGTTCCTAGAGCAAATCTTCGCTTTCATTTCCATCAATTCCTCGCGGCAAAACAAACTCGTCACACAGCAAAACAAAAAAAAAACAAGGGGCACACACCCAACACAACCGGTCAGAAAAGTCCAAACAAAAAAATCGTGAACCAGTCGACACATTATTTATTGTACTATGTACAAATGTGGCACAAAGGCCGAAAAGGGGCTGGGGGAAAGGACGGTCATCACTTGTCTTAAAATAAAACTTAGCTAGCCACAACCACTGACCCTATCATACTAAACAATATTCCTATCACCAAAACAACACATTTATCCATACCTTTCTTACTACATCCACCAAAATGCCTCTTTGACTCAATGAAAATCCTAAATACACCCCTTATGTACAAATATTGTCTGTGGGGGGGGGGGCATAAAAACAACAATTTTTAAAAAAAAATCCCCAATGAATATATACAAATGTCGAAATATATTTACAAGAAACTAAACAAAATTAGTGTTAGTATTAAAACCCCCACAAACTTTGAATGTGGCAGAAATATCAGTTAACCGGACGAAATCGATGCGGGACTATAAAAATAAGGACACATTCAAAC
Organism: Acanthosepion pharaonis; assembly: GCA_903632075.3. NCBI lineage: Eukaryota > Metazoa > Mollusca > Cephalopoda > Sepiida > Sepiidae > Acanthosepion > Acanthosepion pharaonis. Next base: position 1,148,038 of record CAHIKZ030001412.1, read on the forward strand.
CGTCAAGCATTCACACAAGCACTCACTCATCCATACACAACAACAAATACGAAAACACACGCACGAAACGAAAGGCGCCCCTGCATCCACCAGAGAACTGACATCACTGACCACCTAAACGAGGGAGGGATGGGGAGTTAAACTAAAGGAAAAAAAATGGGGACAGAAATAAAAGGGGACCAATGAGCAAACACACCCTAGCTAAGTTTATCAGAACAAAAAAAAAAACTAAAAAAAAAAATACAAAAACCTACTCTAACCTAATTTCGGGATGGGTTGCCCATGTTCAACCCAGGAAAACAATATCCTGATGCCTAACCGACATCAAAATGCCACTCCAAGTCAGCCCCTTTTATACGGCACAAACGCGCAAGATTCACCCACCTTTTGCTGAATTCTGATGAGGTGAGCCGCCGCCTTTCCGTCCTAATCTTGACTTTAAGCTGATGCTTAAAGTACAAGATCAGTTGGGAAGAGGTGAACTTCTCGCCCTCATGGAATCCCTTCTGACGCGTCGTCCAAATCACGACTCTCATAACCCCTAGTAAGCAACAGAACACATAGTGTTCAGCCTTCGTCAATTGCGGCACCACATTGCTACAAACAGAACTGGCTTCAAGGACAAAAACTTTCCCTGCAACATGCGAACCATGAGGCCTTCAACAAACTTGCACAACGGCACTACCGCCTTGCACTGAAAAAAGGCGTGACCAATGGTCTCGACTTCCCCAGTACAGCGACGACAGTTTGGATATTTCTCCAAGCCTGCTGAACAAAGTCTCTTGCCGACCCAGAGGGCTTCACGAACCACCAGTCAGGTGAGTGATGCCTCATCGTTATTGAGGCATTTCAACCCAGGCGCCCAAGGCCATATCGAGCGAGCCTCCTGCTTCGTAAGACCGAGCTCGCCAATCAGATCATCTTGTGCGGCCCCCTAACTAAAACTTGATATAATGCCTTACGAGACAACGCCTGGGCGTTGGAGAGGCCATCCGACGCCCGCAAGAGGAGCTTCAGAGCGCGACGACATTCACGATAAAAAGGAGCACTCGGCACGTGGTGTACGGCCGGCCTCCTCTTCGCACGAGTGCACACTTCTCAGGGACGGGAAATGTTTCTGGACGTCTTCTTTCCAAAAGGCACCCTCCTCATCCGACCCGCGACACATTCGGTCTAGAAAGGTAATGCGAAGCATATATTGACGAATCTCAATGCTAGGCATACCCAGACCGCCCTCAGAGGGATGAAGGCAACAGATCTCGCGAGATACCATATGGGGGCCTTGCCTCTCCACAAGAAAGAGAACAAGGTCTTGACTAATGACATTAGTCGGGCATACGGGAGTGGAAGCACAGAGAGTCGGTACAGGAGAATCGGATAGATGTGTGAAACACATACTTCCGCCCTTCCCTTCAGGGAAAGTCTCCTCCGAGACCACAGATTAACCGCGATCTCGGTCTTCCCTTGTACCTCCGACCAATTCATTTCCAACTGGATCAGGACCGAACCAGACGCCGAGTATCTTGATCGGCCCATCCCTCCAGAGGAAAGGTCCGGGAAGAGAAACTCCTTCCACGCACCCAACCGCAAGCCAATAGACTTATCGCGGTTGATCTTGGCCCCTGTCACCATCTCATACCCACTGATCTCTTTGCTGACTTCGTTAATCTCGGCTCTGCTCGACACAAGAACCGAAACGTCGTCAGCATAGGCAGAATACCTGGCTGAGGTGGAAGCACCAGACAGCGAAATTCCGCGTAGGACCGGATTCGCCTTTAACTTGCGAAGGAATGGTTCCAACGCAAGAACGTAAAGCAAAGGCGAGAGCGGACAACCTTGACGAATGGAGCGAGACAATACGAAAGGCTTCGATCTTACCCCATTCACTTCCACCAGCGCACCGGGGGTCGCATACAAGAGTCGGATCCAGGAGCGAAAGTCGGCTCCGAAACCGGCCGCCGAAAGGACAGCCTCCAGAAATCGATGGTCAACCCTATCGAAGGCCTTGGACTGATCCAAATTGATCAGCGCGGCTTCACTGTCGACTTGTTCTAAGATCAAGCGTACCATATGAAGGTTATCCTGAATAGTCCTGCCCTTCACAGCACTAGTCTGTTCGGGGCCAATCAGACGAGACAGGAAAAGCTGCAAACGGTTGGCTAAGATCTTCGCCAAAATCTTTAAGTCCGTATTTAACATCGTTAAAGGGCGAAAGTTCCCTAACCCATCCCCACCTTTCTTGTCCTTACGCAGCAACTTGATCACACCCCTGGTGAAGCGTTGAGGTAAAGACCCCTGCTTCATCCAGTGGTTGAAAATCAGTTCCAGCAAAGGAACAAAAACGGGCGACAGCCTCAAGTACACTTCGTAGTCTCGGAGACTTATTCAGGCCAACCTGCTTCAGCGCTTCCCAGATTTCCGACTCTGTTATGGGACCCTCGCACCTAGCCGCTTCAGCTGCCTCAAGGCAGGGAAAGTCAGCTAAATAGGCGTCGAACTGAGCAGAGCTCAGACCGGGCTCCCTGGTGAAAAAATCCTGAAAGTAATCCCGAAAGGCCTCGCATATGCCCGCGTTTGTAGTCACGGTCCGCTTATCCAGCAATGTGACGCACGCTATATGTCGCCTAAACGCGTTCCTATTCTCCTCTGCCCGCAGTTCAGCGGCCATATTCGTCGCCTCAGAAGACATTCTTTTTAGCCTAGCCCTAACTACCAGAGCTTGATCCTTCTTGATAAGCAAGGAGGACAACTCTGCCTTACCTAAGACTATGTCCCCACTAACACGGGATTTCACGGCCCGATCAACTTTTTTTTCTTCTAAAGCCGTTTGCGCCGCTAATCTATCTAGATTGAGTCGACGACTAAAATCGGCAGCAAACGTTCTAATTTTGGATTTTAATTTTGCCCCACCAGGCGTTTCCCACAACCGCCCCCGTCAATTCCCTCTGAATCATTAGTAGCAGCTGGTCCCGGAAACCCTGCTCACCAAAAAGTGAACAGTTAAATTTCCAGTAACCAGCCATTCTAACCTTAGGTTTATCTAAGTTTACACGGACCCGGACAAGCCTATGATCCGTATAAACTATATAATGGAAACTTGGACACCCTAAGAGCCCTACATCGACTCTCCTAACTAAGACTCGGTCCAGGTAGCTCGCAAGCGTCCCAGGAGCCGAGTTGCCACTATTAGTCCAAGTCCATGCTACCTCCCGAGGGTGTTCATTCCGGTACTTATCGACGAGATCAAACTCATCGATAAAGCCCCGAAATGGTTTCACGTCCGGGTTGTTAGTACCTTGTTTTTGCCCTATACGATCTATATCGGGGTCAAGGACGGCATTCCAATCCCCGCTAAAACTACCCGACGAGATGTCGTCAAAAACGGCGCGATCTGCCGAAACAAAGCAGGCCGCTCGGCATGGATATTGGGCGCATAAACCCCAATGAGACGTAAAGCCTTATCCTTTATGGTAACATCCAGCACGCAAAGCCTGCCCGCCGGATCCGCGAAGACAAGGGTACATGCAGCCTTCAAAGACCTGCTCACTAGCCAAGAGACACCCCTCGAACGACCATCAAAACATGCTGAATAAAGGGCGAACCCCTTAGACAGTATGTCCTCATGGTCATGAGAAGAAAACCGGGTCTCTTGCACACAACAAACATCCACCCCGAGGAGGCGCTGAAGGTCACGAGAGAGCCTCGCCCTGCGAGACTCGGACCTCAGGCCCCGGACATTTAACTAGCTAACCAGAGAGCCATAGTGAAGACCGATTAGGGTTGAACTACTGGTTTGAACATGGACGGGGTAAGGATACCGACCGCCTCTCCCATAGACCCATGGCCCATCTCAGTCTTGATGGTGCCGTCTTGGGAGATACCGCCGATATCCCAGGGGAAGGTCAATTTAAGTGCTCTATATAGGGAGGGATGAACTAAAACGGGGACCCTCCCTGCACAGAATTGTTTTAAATTTTTTAAATGGTCATTTTGAACAATGGCGATTGGCAAAGCCATTTTATAAGCATTGATGGCCTCCTCTATCATTGCCCAAATCTGTTTGGCTGCAGGTCCTGTTCTTATCACAGTCAAGACCCTTTGGGCATTTGAAAAATTTTGGGGAACCTCCACATCCAGGTCCGCAAATTGCTTGATGGATAGCAGGTATTTCAGGTCTTTAACCCTGTTCCCATAGTCCGGGCTCTTTCGGCCTGGGCTGGGGAAATTTGACAGACATCTTCTCCAGTGTTGAAAATCAGTTTTTTTTTTTTTTTTTTTTTGGCTCTTGGGGGGGCTTCTCTCCCGCTTGGAAGCGGGAGGTGGCATTTCGGGTTTTTTTGACGGGGGATTGACTGGGGTATGTAGAGGGGGGATGGATTTTTGTTTAACAGGGAAGGGCTGGGAGTGTGAAGGGGGGTGTAAAAGGATCTATGTCTATAGGGGCTGGGATCTCTACTGAGAGGACGGGCTTTGGATGGTGTAGATGGGGGGAAGGTTGTTTTTTGGGTGAAGGGGTGGGCGGGCAGAAGACGTTGGAAGGATGGGATTTTTTGAGATTTTTGATATCTAATTTCTTTTTAAGCTCTTTAATTTTTTCGGTTTTTTCGAAATCCAGGGTCGTATTTTTTTTGTTTTCTTGGAGTTCAGTTCAGAGGCCGGGGCATCGCCCTTAACGTTGCCAGAGGGAGTGGGGCTGTTAGTGCCTTTTTTCCTTGGGGCTTCAGGGGACTGAGGACCCGCTGTCTGGCGCTTCCCTCTGGCCTTACCAGCAACCAGCCATTCCCCTTCCCCTTCTCCACAACTGCACTAGCAGCGGGCGAAGGCTCTTTGGGGAATGTGGTCTTTTGATGGAATACCAACCGGAGGATTAACCGACCCGGTCCCGGAAGCTGGCACGCCCATTACAGGCGAGGCGGAATGTGGAGACGCGGTCAGAGGGGGATTTTGGTCAACAGGAGCTTGACTTCCAGAGGCCTTCTTCTCTGGGCAGGAGGAGGAAAGGTGACCAGTCTCTCCACACCTCCAGCATACCGGTCTTCGGCCAGTCACAATGACCGGTAATTTCAAACTCCCGACATCCAGACAGTTGGGGATGGAGCGGAAGGCTTTTTCGTCTAACATGATATCGAAGCTCCACCCCCGTTCAGGTTATCACAGGAGGCGCCCAGAATTTCGCCATACTGGGACATGAATGCGGCGAGATGTTCCCCGATAACCTGAGGAGGGACCTCGTATACGGCCACCCTGGTCCTTCTGCGGCCTTCGTACTCAGTTCGAAGGATCAAATCTTTAGTGATCAGTTCACGGCTCGCCGCGGCTACGCAGTCTTCTGGCGTGGGTAGCAGTACGTCCCACATGAAAAATTTGGCTCCTTTAACAATTCTAAGGGGCTTAAACCCCAGGGACTCTAGTGACTTCAACACTATGTTTTTCGTCGAGCGACAGATTTTGCGCGAACGCTTATCCACGACAAAACCGACACTATTCGTTTTCAATCTTCTTCAATTCTTGGGGGTCTTCTAAGAGTCCACCTTTCACGACAAGGTGAGCGTAACTCTTAGCACGCTCCAAGAAATCCGCAAGATTGATAATGCATTTTGGTGGGGACGACCAACAAGAGGGCGATTCCCCGGCCTCAGTCTTTTTCTTGAGAGCCATTTTGGCTATCATGTCACTTTGGTTTTTTGGCCATTATTGGCCTCCATAAAATTTTCATTGGCCTTTTTTTACTGCCATTATTGGCCTCCGTAGAATTTTCATTTTTTACTGCCATTATTGGCCTCCGTTCATTGGCCTCCGTAAATTTTCATTTTTTTACTGCCATTATTGGCCTCCGTAGAATTTTTCACATTTTTTACTGCCATTATTGGCCTCCGTACTTTTAGTTGGTAATTGATCTTTTTTTTCCCAGCGATTTCATCATCGCTAGGGGAACTTGATTCTAGGGCTGGGTATTCATTGGGATTGTCTTTATCCGGTGGATCTTTTTTTGGGGGTTAAATAAATGTTTTCTTATCGACTTTCGGTAGTCAGATAAGTTTTTTTTTTTTAATGGCTAAAAACGAAGGTGCTTTTTTTTCCTTCTTATCCATAATAAATTTTTATATTAAAAGGGAAGGGATGGGGAAAAGGGTGGGGAATAATAAAATAAAGATAACAAAAAAAAACACAAAGCTCACCCGAAAGTGAGACAAACAAGCAAAAAAAAAAAAACACGTACAATAAATATTATATAAAAATTAAAAGTTCGCCTAACGGCGAAACAATAAAAAAAAAAAAAAAAAAAAACTCCAAACGAAAAAAAAAACGCTTAGACAAAAAAAAAAAAAACAAAGAAAATACGAAAATATGAAAATAGGCAGAGCTAGCTACAAATTACAAAATGGCCGACACAAAAAAACAAATAAACAAAAGAAAATTATACAATACAAAACGTTAGCACAAGGACAAATATATGGACAAATAGACAGCAAATAAAGGTTAAAAACAATTAAATAAACAAATATATACAAAATGGAAAAAAAAAAACGGAAAACTTAAATGATATTAAAAAGGAAAGAATAAAAGAATTATTTAACGGTAAGTCAAAAAACGAAAACACAGACACGGGTTACGGAACAACCAAAACGGAGATATAAAAAGGAGAAATTAGAGAAAATGAAAAACAAAAAGGAAATCTAAAATAAAAGGAATAAGAAAAATTAAAGTAGATAAATATAAAAAAAAAAAAAGGAGGGTAAAAATGGAAAAAGAAAAAATCAAAATCTTTTTTTCAAAAAACAGTTTCGTAAGAACACAAAAAAGAGACAGTAATAAAAAAAACAAACTTGACAAAAATGACGTTCAAAGCGTAAGGGACAAATATCAAGAGGGCAGACGGTCTTCAAAAAAGCAGTCAAAAAATGACACGCACTTTCGTGAACCAGTCGACACTAAATTTGGCGGCACAATCTCTGCTATTTAAAAAGATGTTCGCATATGGCGGAACTGTAGGTGTTCGGGACGAGTCCATTGGAAAGGCAAGGTGTGGTTTCTAATTTTAGTAGGAACGTGCTGCTTTATTCTAGTGTCTAAGCTTTGAGTTGTTTTCCCTATGTAGTTGGCTCCGCAACTACAAACGTATTTGTAAATAATTGAATTAATATGGTGGGGAGGAGAATAGTTTTACACGCAGATCGAAACATAGGCCGAGTTTGAAAAATAATCCGAACTTCAGAAGAGAAAAACCTCTGACAGGCGAACCTTTGATGAAATTTGTTTGGCCATTTTTTCACAGATTACCAATCCAGGGTGGAATCTAAGGTAAACAGGGCATTTTTTTGACAGTGTAGATATCGGCACTTTGAACTCTTCAACTTTACTCCGGATAACTGAATTAACAGTATCAAGAGGATAACCCAAATTACATAGGGTATATGAAATAAAGTTAATTTCGTCGTTCAGAAAAGGCTCAGAGCAAATCTTTAATGCTCTGTGGAGGGATTTTTTGATAATGTTGATCTTGCGCTTAGTGGGACAAAAAGAGTCCCAACGCGTGTATAACCCTGCAAAAGTAGGTTTTCTATAAACGGAAGTAAGAAAACCTGTTAACGTACGATGTACTAATACATCAAAAAAAGCCAATTGATGATTGGACTCTTTTTCAATAGTGAACCTCCAGTGCCGGATGGATGCCATTTAAAAACGAAAGAAACTGGTCAGCCTCAACTTCACCGTTAAATAAACAAAAGGTGTCATCAACATACCGATAGTACAGTTGAGGACAAAGTGGATTCTTTCGTATTTTTTCTTCCTGGAAGCCAACAAATATGTTAGGCAAATTAGGACCCAAAACGAGCCCATAGCGACCGAGTCGATCTGTCGGTACATAGTATTGTTGAAATTGAATTCAACGGAGGACGTTGCAAATCTCATCAATTCCCGAAAATTGACTCAGGAAAACTAGGTGGAGTTAATGAACTGCGATAAGAGATAGTCGCAACAAATATCGATGGTTTCCATCAAAGGGACACAAGTATACAAGGAAGAAACATCGAAAGAACACATGAACTTACCGGAAGAAGACAAATTTTCGCACGCGGTCAACAAAGGAAAAGGAATCCTTGATACAAAAACCATCCAGGCACTGCAACACAGGATCCAAAAGTGTGGAGAGCCATTGGGCTATCTTGTGTTGGGCTGAACCGATCATGGACAAAATCGGTCGCAACGGTACACCCTCCTTATGGATTTTCGGGAGACCATATAATCGGGGACGAATCGAACCGGAAGGACGGATTTATTTTGGCGATTTCATTTTGAAAAGTAACCCTGATTTTACCCACTTTAAAAAGTGATTTTTGAAATTGGATGCTTCACACGAGGAGGTTCCATCACAGGTTTGTCAACAGAACCAAGTCTAGTAAATTTTGAAGTGTCTTCTAAAATAGAAGACATTTTGGTTATATAGTCTGCTCGATCCAAAATAACTACACCAGCACCTTTATCAGGTCTGGAAATTATCAAGTTATAATTAGGGAAGAAGAGAATTAACAACACGCTGATGTTCTGCTTTCCATTTGGATTCAGCAGTTGCGACCGAGGGCAGGAAAGGTGTGAGCGAAATTGTTCAAGCCAAATTAGTAACTGCGTCGACAGAGAAAGGAGAGAGTCATTTTGCCAACTGAGCATAGAAAACCTCGAACTCGAAAAAATCTTCTCCTTGTCAGAGGGCATAGAGGGAGGAATGGAGAAGTCCAACCCGTGAGAAAGAACAAAACGATTCTAACTCAGTTAGTTCATCGGTGGACAGATTAATAATATTATTTGAATTAGCTTTTTCAGAAGTGACAATGTATTTCTTCTGGACCAAACTATTCAACTATGGCATCTTGCTTTTAGATATTTTAACACACTGGCCGTTGATGGACCAGTCCCAAAAAACCAAGAGAACCTAATCCAATCAAAAATGAAACTGAATTCATATGCGTACATAATAATCTCCTGTAATCACGCTTAAGGCACAGGTTTCTAGAAGAAAGATGTTTAATCCGATCTTTAATAAAGACAGACTCAATATTCCAACTAGGATTTTAACTTAGTTTATTTCTGAACTGAATGAAAAAGAGGGCAAACCTGAAAGCGGATACATTGTTGAAGAAAAATTTCAAATTTCATATTCAACAGTTTTTATATCATCTAATTTTAATTAAAAGATTGGTATTTGTTTTTTCCAAATTTGAAGATATTTTTATTTAAAATTTAATAATTAAATTTTGGTTGTACCTGATTTTAAGATATTTAAAGATTATTTTTCAAGGTCAAAATTTAATGATCGAAATAAAAGTATAAAATTCAATATTATTACAAAGACATTTTCCGGTTGGACAAGTCAATAAAATAATAAAAAAACGATCCACTGGGCTATTTGGTTTACGAGATGTTGTGGATGAACACCCTGCCTTTGAATGGATTCAAAATTAACCATTCATAAAAATGAACATCTTTTAAATAAAATAAAAGAGAGATTGTGCAGTAAAATTTAGGTGTTCGACTGGTTGACACAGTGACAGATTTTTTTGACGTTTATTCTGTTTTTGGGTTTCTTTCTTCCCCTTTTTTTTTTTTTCCAGTAGTGAGACTTTTTTTTCAGCTGCTTAATTTTTGGAGAAACTTTCTTTGTTTGTGAAAATCAATTGGACCTTTTTTTATCTGATAAGTTATTGTTTTTTTTTCATTTTTTAATTTTTTCTATTTTTTTGTGTTTTTTTAATTTGTATTTGGGCCTTGGCCCTGTTCACATTTTTCTTTTTTTTTTTTTTTTTTTTTTTAGTCCGGTAAGACTTTGTCAAACCGGACGACTGCTTTTTTTTTTTATTTTTTTTTTATTTAAAAAAAAGACCAGTTTAGGAAAAAAAAAAAAAAAAAACCCGTGTCTAAATTTTGTTTACTTTTTTTTTTTTTTATTTTTTTTAGCGACTTCACTTTTTTTCGCCTTCTTTTTTCCTTTTTTTTTTTTTGACTAGTTTTATTTTTTCTTTTAATTTATTTTCTTTAGCGGCGTCATATATTTAAACTTTTTATTTTCTATTTTTTTGTTTTGTTTAGTTTTTGGAAAAAAAAAAAAAGAGTTTTTTCTGGGTTTTTTTTTTTTTCGGCTGCCTTCGGGCGCCATTTTTATTTTTTATTTTTATTTTTTTTTTTTTTTTTTTTTTTTTTAGAAAGTCTTACCTGTTTTATTTTCTTTTTTTTTTTAATTTTGTTTTGTTTTTTTTATTTTTCCTGGTTTATCCAGGCTTTTCTTTATTATTTTGTGTTTTTTTCCCAACTCCTCTCCCTGTGTTAAAAAAAAAAAACCCCCCGCTAGTGGTTGTTGACCACAACCTTTCAGTATGGCCGACGAAGGCAGTCGGTCCAAAGTAGAAAAAGACCTCTTTGGGAAGGTGGATAATACCAACCCAAAGGATGACAAAAAAGCGGGCTGGTAAAAGCCATTAAAAAAAGCTAACAACAGCCCAAAAAGCTAACAACAGCCCTAAAACTGACCAGAGTTCCTCCAGAAAAGGAGAAAGTCCGAATGTTGCCCTAAAGACGCTTCAGTGGAGTCGCCCTCTTGTTGGAAGTCTCCTCCGAATTGTATACTGAACATGGCGGATTTCCTGGACAAGGCGAAAGGTTATGCCCATCTGGTGAAGAAAGATGGGTTCGTCGATGATGTCCAGGAACTCGGTATGTTCGCTAAGAGAATGGTGACGGTTTTGTGGTGGACAAGAAAACTAAAAAGATTTGTCGCTCCACAAAAGACATTGTGATTAAATCACTTTTGTCCCTGGGGATAAAACCCCAAAGAGTTATAAAAGGTAGGGGATTTTTCATGTGGGACATTCTGCTGCCCACACCAGAAGATTGCCTGTCTATGGCAAAAAAAGAGCTGATCACAAAGGATCTGATTTTGAGAACAGAATATGAAGGCCGCAGGCGGACCAGGGTGGCCGTTTTCGAGGTTCCTCCTCAAATTTCAGGAGAGCTTCTGGCTGCATTTTTTATGCAGTATGGCCAGATTTTAGGAGCTCTCTCCGACAATCTGAACGGGGGATGGACTTTTGACATCATGCTGGATCAAGAGGCCTTCAAGTCCGTCCCCAACTGTTTGGTTTTAGGCGACCGGAAAATGCCGGTCATCGTGACTGGTAGGCGTCCGACTTGCTGGAGGTGTGGAGAGACTGGTCACCTTTCCTCCTCCTGCCCAGGGAAGAAGGCCCCTGGAGTTCCGGTCGCAGGCGACCAAAATACCCCCTTGGCCGATAAGGATAAATCCGCGGCACCTGTAATGGGTCTAGCTGCGAGGCGGACCGATGGGCAAAGTCCCTCGGTTGGGTCCAAGCCCACATTGCCCCCGAAACCGACGCCTGCCACTAGTGTGGTTAAGGAGAAGGAGGAGGGGGAATGGCACCTCGTGGTTAGGGGCAAGGGGAAGAGCCAAACAGCGGTTCCTCCGTCCCAGCATGACTCCAGGGACATCATCACCTACAGCCCCATTCCCTCTACCAGCTCTGAGGGCGACGCCTCTGCGTCATATGAAAAAACGGCGACCGAAGCACAAAAGCTAAACGAGCCGAGTTGGCAGAAAATTCTCGGATTAAAAAAGCTGAAAGAAAAGCTGGATTTCAAAGCGGGGAAAAGGGAAAAAAAATCGTCGGGGGGCACCGGCCCCTCTATCCTCTGCCCCGTCTTCCCCTTCATCTAAAAAATTTATAAAGCCTCATCCGCCCAAATCTCTGTCAAACTCTCCTAGCAAAACATATACATTCATCTAAACCTTCACCCAGTAAGGACTCCTTCTGGGTGGACCCCATCAACCACGCCAAAACATTTCTCCAATGTCTACACCCAGTCATTCACCCATTCAAAAAAAAAAAAAGAGTCAGAAGTCCTGAAACTCAAAACATCTCTGAGAAAAAAAAAAAAAAAAAAAGTCAAACCACCTTATTTCCCAGGGGAAGACGTCTGCCGCGTTTCCCGGGACCAGGCGGAGAGGGTTTTTGGCCAAACTCAGAAATCCAAAGGATTTAAAAATCCTTTGGAATTTTCAAAATATCAACAACAAAGAGGTGGAAAGGCCTGAGAATTTCCCTCCGCCAAAAGGGTTTTAACAGTTATTAGAACGGGCCCGGGAACGCGGGAGATTTGGGGCATGATAGAGGAGGCCCAGTCATCTCTAAAAATGGTGCCCCTGCTGCATACCTGTTGGATCCTGATTGTGACGAAGCAAACCAGAAACTAAAAGGGAGGGTCCCGGTTTTCGTTCACCCATCCCTTTATAGAGCGTTAAAACTTACCTACCCTTCGGACATCGGCGGCTTGTCTCAGGACGATACCGTCGAAAATGAGATGGCGTCGGGATCCATGGGACGAGCTGTGGGTGTCCTCACCCCAGCCATGTTCTATCCTGAAGGGCAACCCTAATCGGCTTCACGATGGCTCTCTGGTTAGCAAGTTTGAATGCCCGGGGCCTGAGGTCCGAGTCTCGCAGGGCGAGGCTCTCTCGTGACCTTCAGCGCCTCGGGGTGAATATATGTTGTTTGCAAGAGACCCGGTTTTCTTCTCATGATCATGAGGACATACTGTCTAGGGGGTTCGCCCTTTATTCAGCATGTTTTGATGGTCGTTCGAGGGGTGTCTCTTGGCTAGTTAGCAGGTCTTTGAAGGCTGCATGTACCCTTGTCTTCGCGGATCCGGCGGGCAGGCTTTGCGTGCTGGATGTTACCATAAAGGATAAGGTTCTTCGTCTCATTGGGGTTTATGCGCCCAATATCCATTCCGAGCGGCCTGCTTTGTTTCGGCAGATCGCGCCGTTCTTGACGACGTCTCGTCGGGTAGTTTTAGCGGGGATTGGAATGCCGTCCTTGACCCCGATATAGATCGGATAGGGCAAAAAAAAGGTACTAACAACCCGGATGTGAAACCATTTCGGGACTTTATCGATGGGTTTGATCTTGTCGATAAGTTCCGGAATGAACACCCTCGGGAGGTAGCATGGACTTGGACTACTAGTGGCAGCTCGGCTCCTGGCTCGCTTGCGAGCTACCTGGACCGAGTCTTAGTTAGGAGAGTCGATGTAGGGCTCTTAGGCTGTCCAAGTTTCCATTATATAGTTTATACGGACCATAGGCTTGTCCGGGTCCGTGTAAACTTAGATAAACCTAAGGTTAAGTTGGCTGGTTACTGGAAATTGAACTGTTCGCTTTTCAGTGATCAGGGTTTCCGGGACCAGCTGCTACTAACAATCCAGAGGGAATTGACGGGAGCGGTTGTGGGAAATGCCTGGTGGGGCAAATTAAAATCTAAGATTCGTTCGTTTGCTGCCGACTTTAGTCGTCGGCTCAATTTAGATAAATTAGCGGCGCAAACGGCTTTAGAAGAAAAAAGTTGATCGGGCCGTGAAATCCCGTGTTAGTGGGGACATAGTCTTAGCTAAGGCAGAGTTGGCCTCCTTGCTTATCAAGAAAGATCAAGCTCTGGTAGTTAGGGCTAGGTTAAAAAGAATGTCTTCTGAGGCAACGAATATGGCCGCTGAACTGCGTGTAGAGGAAAATCGAAACGCGGCCAGGCGACATATAGCGTGCGTCACATTACCGGATAAGCGGACTGTGACTACAAACGCGGGCATATGTGAGGTCTTTTCGAGATTATTTTCAGGAGCTTTTCACCAGGGAGCCCGGTCTGAGTTCTGCTCAGTTCGACGCCTATTTAGTTGACTTTCCCTGCCTCTCGGCAGCTGAAGTGGCTAGGTGCGAGGGCCGCATAACAGAGTCGGAAATCTGGGAAGCGCTGAAGCAGGTTGGCCTGGATAAGTCTCCGGGATTAGATGGTCTGCCCTACGAAGTTTACTTGAGGTTGTCGCACGTTTTTGTTCCTTTGCTGGAACTGATGTACAACCACTGGATGAGGCAGGGGTCTTTACCTCAACGCTTCACCAGGGGTGTCATCAAGTTGCTGCGTAAGGACAAGGACGGTGGGGATGGGTTAGGGAACTTTCGCCCTTTAACGATGTTAAACACTGACTTAAAGATTTTGGCGAAGATCTTTGGCCAACCGTTTGCAGCTTGTCCTGTCTAGTCTGATTGGCCCTGAACAGACTTGTGCTGTGAAGGGCAGGACTATTCAGGATAACCTTCATATGGTACGCCTGATCTTAGAACAAGTCGACAGTGAAGCCGCGCTGATCAATTTAGATCAGTCCAAGGCCTTCGATAGGGTTGACCATCGATTTCTGGAGGCTGTCCTTTCGGCGGCCGGTTTCGGAGCCGACTTTCGCTCCTGGATCCGTCTCTTGTATGCGACCCCGGTGCGCTGGTGGAAGTGAATGGGGTAAGATCGAAGCCTTTCGTATTGTCTCGCTCCATTCGTCAAGGTTGTCCGCTATCGCCTCTGCTTTACGTTCTTGCGTTGGAGCCTTTCCTTCGCAAGTTAAAGGCGAATCCGGTCCTACGCGGTATTTCGCTGCCTGGTGCTAACACCTCGGCCAGGTATTCTGCCTATGCTGACGACGTTTCGGTTCTTGTGTCGAGCAGAGCCGAGATTAACGAAGTCAGTAAGCAGATCAGTGGGTATGAGATGGTGACAGGGGCCAAAATCAACCGCGATAAGTCTGTGGGCTTGCGGTTGGGTGCGTGGAAGGGAGTTTCTCTTCCCGGACCTTTCCTCTGGACGGATGGGCCGATCAAGATACTCGGCGTCTGGTTCGGTCCTGATCTCCAGTTGGAAAAGAATTGGTCGGAGGTACAGGGGCGGGCCGAGGTCGCGGTTAGTCTGTGGTCTCGGAGGGGACTTTCCCTGAAGGGAAGGGCGGAAGTTTGTGGTTCCCACATCTATCCGATTCTCCTCTACCGTCTTTCTGTGCTTCCACTCCCGTATGCCCGACTAATGTCATTAGTCAAGGCCTTGTTCTCTTTCTTGTGGAGAGGCAAGGCCCCTATGGTATCTCGCGAGATCTGTTGCCTTCATCCCCCTGCCTAGCATTGAGATTCGTCAATATATGCTACGCATTACCTTTCTCGACCGAATGTGTCGCGGTTTGGATGAGGTGGGCACCTTTTGGAAAGAAGATGTCCGTAAACATTTCCCATCCCTGAGAAGTGTGCACTCGTGCGAGGAGGAGGCCGGTCGTACTCCTCGTGGCGAGTGCTCCTTCTATCGTGAATGTCGTCGTGCTTTGAAGCTCCTCTTGCGGTCGTCGGGTGGCCTCTCCGACGCCCAAGCGTTGTCTCGTAAGGCATTATATCGTGTGTTAGTTAGGGGGTCCGTTCAAGATGATCTGATCGACGAGCTCGGTCTTACGAAGCAGGAGGCTCGCTCGATATGGCCTTGGGCGCCTGGGTTGAAATGTCTCAATAACGATGAGGCATCACTCACCTGGCTGATGATTCGTGGGGCCCTCTGGGTCGGCAAAAGACTTTGTTCAGCAGGCTTGGAGAAATATCCAAACTGTCGTCGCTGTACTGGGAATGTCGAGACCATTGGTCACGCCTTTTTTTCAGTGCAGTGCGGTAGTGCCGTTGTGCAAGTTTGTTGAAGGCCTCATGGTTCGCATGCTGCAGGGAAAGTTTTTTTGTCCTGGAAGCCAGTTCTGTTTGTAGCAATGTGGTATCGCAATTGACGAAGGCTGAACACTATGTGTTCTGTTGCTTACTAGGGGTTATGCGAGTCGTGATTTGGACGACGCGACAGAAGGGATTCTATGAAGGCGAGAAGTTCACCTCTTCCCAACTGATCTTGTACTTTAGGCATCAGCTTAAAGTCAAGATTAGGACGGAAAGGCGGCGGCTCCCATCATCAGAATTCGGCAAAAGGTGGGTGAATCTTGCGCGAATGTGTAGAGTGAAAGGGGCTGACCTTGAGTGGCATTTAGATGTCGGTTAGGCACAGAATATTGTCCTAACAGGGTTGAACATAGGCAACCCACCCAAATATTAGGTTAGACTAGGTTTTTTTTTTGAATATTTTAGTTTTTTTTTTTTTTTCCCGTTTAACTTAGCTAGGGTATGTAAGCTCATTGGTCCCTTTTATTTCTGTCCCTTTTTTTTTACTTTTGTTAATTCCCCATCCCCTCCCTCGTTAGGTGGTTAGTGATGTCAGTTTTCTGGTGGATGCGGGGCGCCTTTCGTTTCGGGTGTGTGTTTTTCGTATTTGTTGTTGTGTATGAATGAGTGAGTGTTTGTGTGAATGCTTGATGGTCTGAATGTGTAATCATTTTCTTAGTCCCGCATCGATTTCGTCTGGTTAACTGACATTTCTGCCACATTCATAGTTTGTGGGGGTTTTATTACTAACTCAGTTTTGTTTAGTTTTATTGTAAATAATTATTTCATTCTGTAAATATTCATTTGGGGATTTTTTAAAAGTTGTTATTTTTATGACCCCTCCCCCATGAACAATATTTGTATATATGGGGACTAGTTAGGACGTCATAGAGAAACTGAGGTATTATGGTGGACGTAGTAAGAATGGTAGGAGTGAATGTGATGTTTTGGTGATTGGTTTATTGTTGGCATGTTTGGGTCAGTGTCTGTGACTAGCTAAGTTTTAGATTGACAAGACAGATGACCGTCATTCCCCATCCCCCTTTTTGGCCTTGTGCCACATTTTTTGTATTTTAAAAACAAATAAATATTAGTGTTGACTGGTTCACCGTGTTGGCCCGGTCACACTCTGTATTTTCATCTGAAGGTTCTGGAGGCACTTTACATCGGGTCCCGTCTCCCAAGTTTTCTTTTTGTGCAAACAACGTGAGTGTTTGTTGGGACTCGCTGTCATCTGCCTCTAGTTCTTGACATATATATATACATATATATATATATATATATATATATATTATTTTTTTTTTCCATTATTTTATTGTACATTTTCTGTTTTAATATTGAATCTTTGTGGAAGCCTGACGAGCGGGAGCGAAAATATTGCTTCCTTCCCCCCTTGTTGTTGT
>CAHIKZ030001412.1:1167500-1182500 GCA_903632075.3 Acanthosepion pharaonis
ATTTTTATTTTTAACACACACACAAAATACATGTATAAACATAATATTTATACATATATTATATATATATATATATATATATATATATATATATATAGATTATTGAATGAAAAATACAACAAAAATATTTTTATTTATATAGAGTAAAACATCTTTAAAATTCAATTTAAAATTCAATAATAATTAAAAGAAAATTTTTGATTTCAAAAATGATTTTTGAAACAAATTTAAAAATATAATTCATCAAACAAAATAATCTAAATAAAAATCTTTCATGTAATAGGTTTTTAAACATATAACATTGAAAATACTGGGTCTTTTTCTTTAAAAAAACAAACATTATTGCATTAAAAATAGAAATTTTTTGAAACAAATAATGTTTATATAAAAAAATTAATAAAATGTTAAAACGGGAAAAATAAAAAATTCTTCATTAAAACGTATGAATTCCAATTAAATATATAACATATATATAAAAAATAGAAAATAAAAATTGAATAATTCGAAATTGATGAACTGCGAAAAGAAAACATGGATCTAATTTATACAAAAAAAAAAAAAACAAATCAAAGAAAAAATAAAAACAATTTTTTCTAAAATGTTGTAAAAAAAAAAAAAAAAAAAAGCAAATTTTAAAAATGAATAATTATTTAAAAAAATTTGATTTAATAAATCACACCTATATAAAACCTGATAATATATATATATATATATATATATTAAAAATATATATATATATATAACCATCTTTTGAAATACACAAAAGATATATAAAATTGACAATTTTTTAACACATTTTTACACACATATAAAAACAGACATAAAAAAATATATTTTAAAATATATATATATATTTATAGAAATATTTTAAAAAATTTTATATTTTAAAAGGATATTTATATATATATATATATAACATATATATTTTTAATATATATATTTATTTTAAGAGATACACAACAACAATGGTTAACATTTGTTAGACAATAGACCCATTTTGGTTAATTCCAATTAAATTGGTAATAAAATAATATTTGATTATGTTTGCGATTATGATTAAAATTTATGAAATTTGTTTAAAGTTCTAAACAGATGCAACATTCGTGATTTTCTTTGTAACCATGGCAAAACAATATAAAAAATTTTAACGTATTTATTAAATATTTTAAATTTACGAAATTTTTTTTAAAAAAAAATTATTTACAAGAAGAAACTTATATATATATGGTTTCGTATATATATAAGAAGAAGTAGCTATATATATATATTAGATGATATGGACTATTTCTATTTTTTTACTTTGAGACATTTCATCATATTTTTTAATTATTTTAAATATAATATAAAAACTATTCAAGAATTGAAAAATATGCCTGTAAATAAATATGTATCTCAAACATCTTTGTTGAATGAAATGTTATTATATTCTGCAAAGGAAGGAATATGTCGGATAAAATTGTTTCTAAATAAATAAACATGGAATTGTGAATATATATATATTGGCATATATTTTCAATAAATGCGTAAATATATAGACTATATTTCATAATTTATATAGAAATATATATATATATATATATATATATATATATATATATAAGATTTAATATGATATATATATATATATATATAAATATATATATATAAAATGGAAAACTTTATTTTTGAATCATTACCTTTATTATAAATAATATAAATGACATAGAAGGAATTTATTTAAATAAAAATATATGATTTTATATATTATATTTAAAAATAAATATACATATATATATATATAAATATATATATATATTTATAAAGAAGAAGAAGTTTAGAAGTAGATATAAGAAGAATAAAGAAGATTTATAATGTAAACGAGATATTAAAATATAAAAAAAGAAGAAAAAAAGAAAAATTTAAAAAAAAAGAAAAAATTTATTTTAAATCCATTTTCGAAAAGATTTATTTTGAACACATATATTTAATATTTTAAATTATATTTCCAATATAAATTTATATCCAAGTCTTTAAAGGAGTTTTATATGATAATATATATATATATATATATATATATATATATATATATATATATATATATATATATAGTTCCCATATCATATTTATTATATTCTGAATCTGAGGATATGTTTTTTTTTAAACATTTTAGATCATTCCTTATTGATTTTATATTCCATTATTGAGAGATTGATTTTTCTTTGACCATCCGATTCGGTTATGTTTTTTTCTTTTATTTAAAATGTGGGATCCTGATTCCCAATTCAAAACGTTCTCAATCAATCTTTTTTGTTACATTATATATACCGTTATTTATATAAATATATATTTTATATATCAATATCTATTGGCTTTATGTGTGCATATTAAATAGAAAAAATCATCGTAAAAATATCATTTCGCCATATATAATATTACCTGTTTAAAAACAAATTTATCTTGCCATTTATTTTGAAATAATTTCTTTTTATTTTTTTTTATTTTTTGTACCATTTTATGGTCATATTTAATATTCCATATCCGTTTTTTTTCATTTCTTTATATATATATATTTTCTAACCATATATATATATATATACATTTTGATTTATTTTTTTGATATTTATATTCCAATTATTTACCATATATATATTTCTATATTATATATCTATTTTTTTTTAATTATCAAAAGAAAGAATTTTTCATCCCTTCTTCTATTGATAATTTATTTTTCTTTTTTCTCAATTTGTTTAAATTTGGATCGAAGAAAATAATTTTAGAAATCCAACTTTACCATAAATTTTTCCGGCAGCAAAAAAAAAAAAAAAAAACTGATCCCAAACTTATTCTGAAATATTTTTCGACGTTTGATTGAAATTGCTTAATGAATTTTTAGAATAAGCCATCTTTTAGATATCATTGAAATTTGAATTTATCTTTTTTTATTCTTTTTTATTTTTCCGTTTTATATATTATTATTATCTCACAGAATTGATCTCAAAAAAAATCTTTTTTCTTTCTTCAACAAAATTTTCAGTTGATATTTTACTGAGCCATTGCAAATCTTCGCCATTTTTAATTATTTTTTGTTTTACCATTTTTAAAAAAACACGTAATCTTTTAAAAAAAAAAAATTTATTTCTCCTATTTCTCATAAAATTTTCCCTTTAATTTTTCCGTTTTTATTTCTTGTTTTGTTTGTAACCATCTGGTTAGATAAACACTTTTTTTTTTTTAACATTCATTTATATTTTTTTTTTTATGAAACCTGATGATCCATGTCTTTTTCACCCCTTTAAAAATTTTAAATCATTAATCAACATAAAAAAGTTTTATTCCATTATTTTCATCTTAAAATTATTTTTTTTTTCATTTTTTTTTTTTATTAAGGATTTATTCCTTTTTTGAATTACCCATTTATATTTTTTTTTAAATTCTTATTTCCCTTATATATATATTAAAATATTTATATATATATATATCAAAGATTAAACTAATTTCCATTTTTTGTGTTTGTTTTAATGTTATGTTATTATATTATATAATTTTGCTAATGGAATATATATATATATTTTGTAGCCATTTGGCAATAAGAAAATTGATAAATTCAAGAACTATATCGACGTTATATATTAGTTTATCTTTTATGAAATTTTTATAAAAAAAAAAAAAAGAAGATGACAAAATGGATAAAAAATAAATTTTAAAAATTGGATGGTAAAAAAAATAATTCAAAATTAAAACCTACATGATAAAAAACAAAAAAATATAAATAAAATATATATATATATATATATATATATATATATATATATATATATATTTATTGAAAAAAAAATGATAGAAATTGCCGCCAAGAATAAAACAATTTAAATGTCAAAAGTTTATAATAAATTGATAAATATAACTCGAATATTAAATATAATTTAAGAATTAATGAATTTAAAAACAAGTTTAGTGGAAAATATATAGAAAAATAAGATGCCATTATATATATATATATAATATATATATATATATATATATATATATAAAAATATGAATATTAAGCAGGATTATATAAAATAACATTTTTATATTAAGAGAGGATATTTGATAAAAATAAAATAATTGTAAAGGAAAAATAATTTATTTAAATAATATGCACAAAATACCATTTAAAATACTTATTTGAAGGTCAAAAATTGTGTTTTATCAAAAAATATAAAATGAATTTAACTTATATATTATAAATATATATATATATTTATATAGTTTTAAATATATATTTAAATATATATATATATATATATATATATATATATATATATATATATATATATATATATATATGTTTGAATAAAAAACAGACCACTTTAAGGTTCCATGTAATAAGTTATTTCACCACAACCCCTTTAACAGGGTTCTGGATCATCAGACTTTACTTAAAAAAGGTTGAAATGAAAAAATGAAAAAGAAATTCACACGTTTTTGACGGACCGCATCAAGCATATGTAAAATTAACGAAGTGAGGAAGTGAGGTGGGAGAGAAGATAAGATATATTCTGGGTTAGATGTACCATTTCAATTTCTTATTTTAACCCCAATGTGTCGGCTAGACGTCGCTTAAACTTATCGTGTATTGTCTCTAGATATAGATGGGTAAGGGTGAGGGAGAAGGAACATTAAAGGAAGAAGTTACAACAACCCTAATAAATTACATTTCACGAGGGCAGGTTTCATTCAAATTCTTAGACGCTGTTAATTGAAAATTATTTTAAAGGGCATATTTGGGTTTTAAGGTTTGATATAAATTAAATGTAAACAATCTACGAAGAATTTAATTTGAAGTTTGTTGGAGTTTTGGGTATTTTATGAAACAGTCGATTGAAAAACTCATAGAAAGTACATTGAAAAAAAATAATCCATTTTATATTTAGTAATCTTTTTTATTTTTCTAAACTTGTTAATTTTATTGATTGTTAGGTTGACATCTATTCGTTTGATTTTTGTTCATTAATTAAATAAATTAGTTGATTGTTTCATTTTGTTCAAAAATTAAACTCGTGGTTTTTTTAATCAACCTGTGTAAAAATTATCAAATATTTTTCAATTTAAATAACTTTATTTTCAATAATAATTGTTTAGGGTAGTATATTTCAATTTAAATTAAATTACAAAAAAAACTTTACCTCCGTGTTATTTAAAATCACTTCCAATTTAATGGAGAATATAAAAGAAGAGAAATTTATTTAAATAAAACTAGGAGAAAATTAGGTCCTTCTTTTTATTTTTTATATATATCCATTTATATATGTATTACATGCCCGAACCACTATTATATCCCAACCTATATCTCATTATACTTATGAGTTCTTATATTTTAATACAAACTATTGTTGACGAAAAAAATTATAGTATATTCAATATTTACACATATTCACCTGCAGAGAAACAATACCCACATATATACATAAATGTTTACACATACACTTATACTTACATATATACATATATAGACAAAAAGGTTTAGCATATTGATATACATATACATCCATGTACATAAGTATACTTTCATTTTACATACACATATATCTGCCTTTAAATTATACACATACACACACATATGAATAATACTAAACACAGTTTTAAAAATATGCACACACATCACATGCATAAATATTGAAATGTAAAATAACTTATTTTTTCATATTTTTTAAAAAACACAACACAATAAATATATATATATATATCATATATTTAATAAATAGATTTATTTATTACACAATATAATTAAAAAATATATAGATATAGTTATATATAAAATAAATATATTATATATTTATATAAGCATTTATATATGCAATATATATAAAATATATAAATAAATATATATAATTCAATAACTATATCATATAATATATATTTAATACATTGAATATAAAATAAAACATTGAAATATATTTTTTTACTATAAAAATATATATATATGATATTGTATATATTATATAAATATATAATATATATTAATTTAAATTTTTATAAATATATATATTTATATCTGTATTTATATAGTTTATATATTTATATACATATATATATTTATATATATATATATTTCATATATTTATATAAATTATATTTAAATATCTTATATATATATCAAAATATATCAAATATATTCAATGATTTGGATATATATATATATATATATACATATATAATATTTATTATATATGAATATACAAAATATTTATTTATATATATATCAATGATATATATAAGAACATATATATCCGGACATTATATATATATATATATATATATATATATAATTTTGGACATATATATATATATATATATATATATCATATATATATATTTAAAGGATATATGGAATATATATATATATATGGATATATATATAATATTAAATTATATTTATATATATATATATATATAATAACTTTAAAAAGCATATATATTTTAAACCCATATATATATTTATATATATATATATATATATATATATAGATATATATAAAAATTATATATATATATATATATAATAAATTTATATATTTAAATAATATGAAAAGAATTTAAATTCAGATAATACATATTAATTCATTTGATTAATTATACATATATATATATTTTTACATATATATATATCATTTTATAAAATATATATACATCGTTTACATTTTGAAATAAATATATACATATAGAACACATATATATATAAAATATATATATATTATATTTTATTTGGATATATATATTTATAAATACATATAAATTATATATACAATATAAATGGCTTATATTGATATATATCAAATATATATATATATATATATATATATATTTTTAATTTTGTACCGTTCAAAAAACAAAATTTCAACAACTGGGGAAATTATTTTCAAAGAAAAATTTCCGAAACCGTGAGATCATATTTGGTATTGGAATTTATGATGCTGTTAAAAAGGGTATCAAATAATTTAAACACGGTGTATGTTAAAAATTGATTACCAAGACTCTTGAAAGCAAGATGTTTTCTTCGGAAAGACTAAAATGAGATCTAGAATGGTGGAATGACATCTGCAATAAAAGACAAGAATCTGTCATTAAAGCATGAAGAATACAAGAGACGTAGAATGCCCTCTGGGTGACTGTGTTTATGGGGAGGAGAATAACCCATCAGACTGATTTTAATGGAAATATAAACTTTATGGATATGGAAATTTTTACAACGTATGATTTCGGCAGAAGATTCAACGGTTTACGCGGTTTACGTATCCAAAAGGCAATAAAAGGAAACAACGTAATTCTCCTATTGGAGAATGTAAATCGATTGATGGATTATGAATCTGGAATACACCCACAGTGTTCAGTATTCCATCGTTTGAGCGATATAATTTTGGAGAAATCCTAAAAAACCAAGAATGTGAAACAGTGGCCCAAAGGTAACCAGAAGACTGTTTGGACTAATTTTGACAAAGAAATTTTTTTATCCTTAATAACAATCTTTAAGGGTCAGATATTAGGCAAAAAGATCAGTTCCTATTTTTAGAATAATATACGACGTTTTTTTTTGATTTGAATCAGGTCAATGGAAAAGATTTTTCAAAAAAACGACCAAATCGACGACAAATTTAGAAAGGAAAGTTAAGATCAGAACAAACATTAGTGAAATATTATGCGCGCATCATCAAAACCATTATTGCGCAGATGAAATATTTGCATAGCCGTTTATAACGATTTTTTACGAGCGCGTCAATAACGGCAAACGCGTTCAGGAACTTTCATTACGGACAGAAGCTGCAAAGAGGAACAATCGTTTTATTTATTTCATTAAGAATTTGCAAAGAGGAACGACAACATTTTTTTTTTTTTTCAAATGGTAAATTTGCCTGGTGGCAAATCCTGTGGTGGTTATATTGGGTGGCGGTCCCGCCATAGCCACCGAAACCAATAGATCACCCTGGTCGGTTCCATTAAATGAATGAAGAAATAACTTGTCAACGTGCTAACACACGTTGTATGAAAAAATTGATTACTAAGACTGATATTTATTTTATTAAAAAAGTACAAATTGTGGCACGAGGCCAATAAAGGGGAGGGGTAGAGGCTGGTCAACACTAACTATCTTATACCTAGCTAATCAGATTTCACGACCCATTCGTACATTACATTTTACCCATTCACCAAAAGAACTCGTCCATCACCAAACAATCCTCCAACCACCATAATACCACGTGCTCTCAAGGGAGACCTACCAAAATCGCGCCCCATGCCATAAAAAATTTTAATGATGATATATATATATAAAATTCTAATAATGATAAAATGAGAGGGAGGGAATGAACCCAATAATAAACTTAAAATAAACACAAATACAAACTAAACATAATTGATGTTAGTAGGGACCGTCCAACCCCCAAAACAGAGAGACCGCTGTATTCTGCCCAGGGGACAAAATCAAGAGACGCTCTCGCTAAGGGAGTGGGTGGAAAAGGATAAAATATTAGGCTGGAATGGGAAAATATAAAACTGACCCAGTCGAGATGAAAGTGGGGGATCAAAACAAACTGGGGAGGTTGGGAATCTCGACTTGGATCATAACCAAAGAACGGCCGGGAACAGGCCAGGAACAACACTTACTCACATTAACTAGGTACACAAAAGCTTGTCTAACCTAACCAAGGGGAGGGTTCCACAGGAAGCCACCCTGATGTGCAATAGGTTGACCTAGAAGAGAAAATCAAGGCTAGCCCCGTTCAAACGAACCAAGCTCGCTTCTTTTACCCACCTTTCGCTAAAGACTGTCGAATGCAATTGTTTTCTATCCGATCTAATCTTCATCTTGAGCTGATGCTCAAAGAATCGAATTAGATCTGAATGAGAAAGACGATTGCCTCGCAAGACTTCCTCCTTTCGCGTCGTCCAAATCACCATTCGAGCCGTGGCCATTAGCGTCAGAAACACCATCCGTTTCACCCCGGAATACGGGGGCGACACATTGTCACACGCGTATGCGTGATCAATGGGCACAAGCTTTTCGGGAGCGAAACGAACCGTCAGCTCGCCGACATGGTCCCATAAGGGGCGGACCTGGGGGCAATGGTAGAAGGCGTGCGAAGCCGTTACTTCTAAACCAAGGCCACACCGTTCACAGTCTGGCAAATCCGCCAAGCCCCATATGAAAGCCTTGTCATTGAGAGGCAGCCGATTCCGAGCCAATCGCCAGGTAAGCGAAAACTCAGGGTTACTGAGGTAAATCCGCCGCTGGCGCCCAAGACCAGTAGGAGCGATACTCCTCCTCCGACAAGCCGAGCATATCTCGTAGGGGATCCTTCGCGGCCCCTCCACTAATCCACGATAGAAGACCTTCCTAGGCCGAGAAAGGTCACTGGACCGGGGAACGGCCCTCAAGGCCGACCGACACTCGCGAAGGAAAACCGATTGATCCCGGGGTTTACGACGGCGCTCAACCCGCGAGATGTGGGGACTGATGGTAAGGCCAGGGAACGCGTCCCTAATAATCCCCTCCAGAATCGGATCTCCTCCAGTCAATGCGCGGCGTAGGAAAGCCAACCTAGAGGCACGGATGTGACTCGGCAGGTGTGGCATTCCCAGCCCCCCCCATGACACGGACGTTTAGTGCAGACTCGTCTGTCGACCCGATTCCCGCGTCCCTCCATAAAATGGAGGATAGCGAGCGCTCGAGCGCCTTCTTGTGGGTCTTTACAGAGAGGAAGTACGGACAATCGATAAAAGAATCAGGGGAAAATGTATGTAGCACACACCTCCGCCCTGCCCTTCACGGACAACCTCCGTCGATTCCAAGTCTGACCGGCGGAATCGACCTTTGCTCGTACTTCAGACCAATTTTTCTCCAGCTGGAGGTCAGGCCCAAACCACACTCCAAGAATGCGGACAGGACCGTCCGTCCAACCGAAGCGGCCCGGAAGATCGACCCCTTCCAGGCACCTAACCGCAAGCCGGACGACTTGTCGCGGTTTATTTGGCCCCTGTCACCTTTTTCGTACCGATCAAGCGCCTTCTGTACCGCCTCAATGTCGCTGCGGGACGACACGAAAGCAGATACGTCATCGGCGTACGCGGAAACCCTGGCTCGAGACCCTCCAGGAACGGCAATTCCGCGTGGGGCCGGACTGCCGGTCTCGTCCTTCAGCCGGCGAAGGAGAGGCTCCAACGCCAAAGCATAAAGGAGAGGCGACAGCGGACAACCCTGACGAACCGACCTAGACAGCACGAACGCGTCCACAACCTTCCGTTCACCTGTACCACACAGGAGGCTAATCCAGCGGCAGAAGTTGCGTGCGAATCCAGCGGCCTGCAGGACAGCAGCAGGGTAGCGATGGTCGACCCTATCAAATGCCTTGGACTGATCCAAATTGATCCGCGCGGCTTCTTCGTCGTCTTTTACACCCTCTATGATCGTGCGGATCAGATGCAGGTTGCTCTGAATTGTTCGGCCCCTCACAGAACTAGTCTGCTCAGGTCCCAACAGAGACTCGGCAACTGACTGCAAACGCTCCTGCAGAATCTTGGCCATAATCTTTAACTCTGTGTTTAGCAGAGTTATGGGCCTGTAATCATCTAGGTTCCCCCCACCACCTTTGCCCTTTTTCAACAGAGTGATCACACCCTTGGGGATCCGGTTGGGGATGGACCCTGATCGAAACCAGTTGTTGAACACTGCAGTCAAAATTGGAACAAAGATCTGCGACAGCCTCAGTACAATTTCATAGGGCAAACCATCCAGACCGGGCGACTTGCCTCTGCCGACCTTCTTCAAAACCGCGTAGACTTCGCCCTCCGTAATCTCTCCCTCGCAGCTAGCCGCTTCAGTCGGCGAAAGCCGAGGAAAGTCAGCCAAATAGCTACGAAACTCCTCCTCACGGAGACCAGGCTCTTTGGTAAACCGGTTCTCGAAATGGCGCCGAAACGCTCCGCACATGTCGTCAGTGGCCCGAAGAGTACGCCCCTCCGGGGATTTGACTTCACGAATGTAACGATCGCCACCTCGACGGACCTCTTCCCTGCGCAGATCTGCGCCCAAGTTCACGGCTTCGGAAGACATCTTGCTTAACTTATGTCTAATTACCTGACCCATGTACCGCTCGCTATTCAAACGATCGGGGCCTATTTAGCTAAAAGGCTATCTCTGGGGGATCCCCCAGCCACCGCCCGGGAATAACTAGCTTTAAGCGTCTTCACCTTTTCAGCTCTATCTAGAGCGAGCCGTTTGCTGAAATCAGTGGTGAAGGACCTAATCCTACATTTAAGGCGTTCCCACCATCTATTCCCGATAACCGCCCTCACTAGCTCCTGCTGCTCTAGTCTAATTATCTGCTCCTGGAAGTCCCGCCTGTCCAGTAAAGACAGATTGAACTTCCAGTAACCAGCCATTCTAGGCCTATTGTCTAACGCTACCCGGGCACAAACGAGTTTGTGATCCGAATAGCCTACCCAGTGGAACGTGGGGCAATCTAGTAGATCTATGTCGGCTCTTCTAACTAACATTCTGTCAAGGTAGCTAACCACCTTGTCAAAAGGCCAATTAAGAGCCCACGTCCACCCCCCCTCGGGATGATCGACCCGGTATCTATCGACGAGACCATAATCGTCGATCAGATCGACCAGGCTGCGATCGCCCCCTCTCCCGCTAGCACCCCGCCCCCTGTCTAACTTGGGGTCCAGGATGGCATTCCAGTCCCCCATTAAAACTAGGCGTGTTGAATCCACCAGGAACGGCCCCAACCGCCGAAAAACGAGACCCGCTCCCCCTGGTCATTGGGCGCATAAACCGCAACGACCCGGAACGAACCACTTTTTCACGGCAATATCGGCCACGATCAACCGGCCCTCTGCATCGGTATGCACAAGGTCCACCTTCGCATCGAGAGTCCGTCTGACAAGCAAAGAAACTCCTCTGGCAAACCGGTCCCCATATGCTGAATAAACGACAAAGTCATCCTCCAGCACACACGCATCGGAACTGCAAACAAAGTGGGTCTCTTCGATCGCGGCGACATCCACATCAAAGGACAACAGGTCCCGGAGCAGGCGGGCAGCCTTACCCCGATCCCCTCAAGCCATTCACATTCAGTGTAGCTAACTTAATTGCCATCGTCTAGGCCTGCAAAAAAGAAGAATAAGCGCAAAAAACCTTATACACATACGGGGTGGAAATCTGCGTTGAGCAGGACCCCGACGGATTGTCCCAGACTACCAGTGCCCAATTCCGTCGTCATACGACCGCCCAGGACAATACCGAATGACGTCAATAGGGTACATTAATTTAATAGCCCTATATAAGGAGGGGTGAACTAAAACGAGGACCCTCCCAGAGCAAAAGTTGCGCAGTTTTTTCAAGTCGGGGTTGTCCAACTCACACATTCTAATGTTCGGAAAGGCCTCCTTGGCCTCGAATATATGGCTCCACACTTTTAGGTAGCCACCATTGTTTCTGACACAGGTAATGACACCTGGAGCCTTTGGGAAATTACGGGGTCCTCGACACTTTTGCTGTCCACCTCCGTCGTTTTGTACAGCACCTCCAACAAGGGTTTTCTTTGTTTGGACAGACCCCTTATGTACTCTTCTTTGTCAATTTTACAAATTGACTCGGGGCCCTAAAAACAATTTTTTTTCTTCTTTTTCTCCCTAGCAGGATGGGGAGGGAGGAGGTGGACGTGGTGGTGGTGTGTTCAACGAACTTGGGGAAGATGGAGGGAGATAAATGTAGCACGGGAAGGGGAGGAAGGAAGCTCTTAATGCCGGGGAGAGCAGGACGATCTAATTCCGAAGCAAGGGAAGAATTTTCGGTTTTTCCTGGTTTTGGACCAGACTGCGTTCCGCCCCGGCTACGACCAGAATAATTTCTTGTGTTTTTCTTTCTTCTTCTTCTTCCTCCTCCTCCTCCTGGAACGGTTTATATCTGCATATTCTTCAAAGACTAAACTGAGGTGGAGGCATGTTTGTTCAACTTCCATCGGACTGTCTCTTTTTGTTCCTTTGGTTTCTTCTGCTGCTTTTCCTGCTGCTGTGGTTGTTGTGATTGTTTTGTTTCTGCTTTGTTTCTGGGGGGGGCGACTCTTTTTTTCGCCAAACATTTTTTTCCCTTTTTTGATTTTCCACCTGCTGCTTTATATGGTGGTTGATATATTATCCTTTGGGGGTATAAAGCTGGTAATCAATTCTTCCCTTCCTTCCATTTTCCAACCTCCTTCCAGCAAAGGTTTTTATTTGCTTCTGCATTTTGTCGTTCACCGCAAAACAATGCTAAATAGTGGTGGCGTGGGCTGGCTTACAGGCTGAGGCTGTTTCGTTGATCCTCTTTTCGCCATGTGTCCCAGGACACCACACACCCAACAATTCGGTCGCCTGCCTTCCAGGTATACCCAGATGTTTTTTTTTTTTGCAAACCAGGGTGTTGGGAATTATCCTAAATAAGAACAAGTCTTATCCAACAGATAATTGAAAATGAGTTATTGTTTTTGGAGCGTGCAGTCGCAACGCTGAATTTGAATTTAAATTTTTAGGATTTTTCCGTTCTTTACAAATATAGTGATGAAGGAAATTCTTTTTTACTGGTAAATTTTCTGTCAAAGTGGCATGAACTATATTGTTCAATAATTACAGTAATGTCGCACTTATTATCCAAAAGTTGCTTTTTGGATCAGTTATTTTAATTTCAATAAAGGTGCAATTAATTTACAAATTCATGAATTATTCATACAAAAAATTTCTGTTGCATAAGTTCTTATTATTTTTACAAGCTTTCGTCTGTTCCTACATACATCCTCAGGTATGGAATAGATTTTGTTCTTTTGAAGATTTTGAGTTATTGTTTTTGGGGCGTGCAGTCAATAACTCATTTCTAATAGAATTTTTCGGATTACAATACATATATTTTCGTTGAAGGAATTATTACTGAGAGTAAAAACGAGAAAAAATCTATTCAGAAATTTATAAAAACAAGGATCATTTCATTCATAAACAGTTTCGGTTTTTTATATTATTTTGAATTGTTTGCGATTTGATGGATTTCTCGCCAATTAAATCATTAACCTTTTTTGTATTTGTTTTTTGTATGAATATTTCATGAATATATATATATATATATATACATATATATATATATATATATATATATATATATATACACACACACACACATATATATATATATATATATATATATATATATATATATATATATAAACATAGTTCATGCGTGGACAGATTAATAATATTAATTAAACTAAGTGCACTAACTGAGTTAAACTAACTGAATTCACTGAGTTAGAATCTTTTGTTCTTTCTCACAGGTTAGACCTTTCCATTCCACACTCTATGCCTTACAAGAAAAAATTTTTTTCCGAGTTCGAGATTTTCTTTGCTCAATTGGCAAGACTCTCTCCTACCTCTGTCGACTAATTTGAAAGCCCAGTTGAATAATTTCGCACACACTTTTTCCTGATCCTCTGTTGCAACTGTTGATTCCAAATGGAAAGCAGAACATCAGCGTGTTGTTAATTCTCTGAGGAATAATTATAACTTGATAATTTCCAGACCAGATAAAGGTGCTGGAGAAGTTATTTTAGACTATATAACCAAAATGTCTTCTATCTTAGAAGACACTTCAAAATTTACTAGACTTGGTTCTGCTGACACCTGTGATGGAACCTCCTCGTGTGAAGCGAAATTTCAAAAATCACTTTTAAAGTGGGTAAAATCAGGGTTACTCTCAAAGGAAATTGCCACCGAAATCCGTCCTTCCGGTTCGATTCGTCCCCGATTATATGGTCTCCCGAAAATACATAAGGAGGGTGTACCGTTGCGACCGATTTTGTCCATGATCGGGTCAGCCCAACAGTTTAAGATAGCCCAATGGCTCTCCACACTTTTGGATCCTGTGTTGCAGTGCCTGGATGGTTTTGTATCAAGGATACTTTTTTCCTTTGTTGACCGCGTACGAAAATTGTCTTCTTCCGGTAAGTTTATGTT
>CAHIKZ030001412.1:1187500-1273266 GCA_903632075.3 Acanthosepion pharaonis
GTAGGAAAGATGATGATCGACGTTTATCTTGAAGAGGTCAACATTGAAAGGAAGCACCTACGCAGCAATCTGTTTCATAAAAAGAATTTATTTTGAAAAAATCTGTCTGACTGAAATTTCCTTCTAACTTTTGAAACCCGTGGAAAATGAAGGAGGGTTCGATCCTGTATCAAAGCAAAGCGTGCCCTAGTTGTAAAGGTCTAAACTGGTGATATTAAAAAAGAGCTGGTCGGAACATGTGCAATAACAATGGCGATAGGCTTCCAACGTTGCGTCTGTGGGAAAAGAGGTTGCAGTGTAGAAGATGTTTTCTCTTACAGACGGTGTGAACCATTTGTACTCTTTCAGGGTGGGAAGTAGTGACTGAGTGGCTTAGATAGCGGTGTGTTTCGATGATGAAGATTTGAACTTTGAGAAAACCTAAGATTTCGAATTATGTTTTTTTTCCAAAGGCATATAGATCATATCATTTTCAACATTGGCATCACACAGTTTTAATTGTCATTTCCATTTCCCATTGTTAAGCTAATTTTAATATCGATACAGTAATAAAAGTGATATAAAATTGCTATGAAAACTTCGTGTATCACCATTTGAACAAAAATAGTAAACATTCATCCGTTTCTGGAGAATATGAAATCTAGTAAGATAGCTAATCTCTGTTGCAAGCACCTGCTCAGGTACATTTATGTTTCTTTGACACCTGTAAAAATGAGGTATATACTGCAACTATGTTGAGTGGTCCTTTGTCACAGTTTCTTGGAGAAAACTAATAATTTGGGGTGATCTGTATTTGAATAATGCAAGTGCACTAAAACGTGCGGTCACGATGACATGGATTTGTGCTAGTAAAACCATTGACGGCTTCCGAACAGTTTTGTCTACCAAATTTCCTTCACAGTCACTTCCTAGTAGCGTCTTCCTTGGCCGATATTATCAAAAAATGACCTCCTCCTCAAATCGACCAAGGTGAGATTTCAAATCTAACGTGACTAGAGTAGAAAAAAGTAGCAATTTGCGTTTAGATTTAGAAATCCATACCTGATTCGTAATTCAGTTCAGGAGGTAAGCTAGATCATGTCATCTTCCATTGGGGGAGAAAGATTGACATTGCAAAGATGAAAAACAATCTTCAATGGAAATGGAAAAATTGTATAAATAACATATAAATGCCACAAACACGCACACATACAGCCATATACATGCACACGAGCGCGCGCACGCACACACATACACACACACAAATTTTGGGAATGCGGTATTTAAATTTAATTTGTTTTCACCTTCAGAAATCAGTGTTGATGTCCAGAAAAAAGGCCTCGCTTCAAACATTTAATTTCATGGCAGCTTCTCATGACTGATTCTCTCTCTAAAGAGATATTGGGGCTTTACATTCTTTAAAAATGTTTTTAATTCAGTTAAAATCAGAATTGGATCTATCCAAAAACCAATTGTATGCATCATAAATAGGACAGCGAGAGATTGAATGATAATTTCGCTATTCTGAAATACCTAAATTGTAACAATACATGCTACGTTGATCACAATACGTGCTCTTTGATCACAAGGCAGTGAAGATTGAATTTTCGTCCGTGCCTCAGGCCTGAATCGACCTGTGGCAGAACCGTGCTATGAAAGGACAAAGAATGCTTCCTCTAGTTAAAATGCAAATAACATAACAAATAACGAAGGTCATTGGGTTAATTTTCAGTTGGTTTATATAGTCGTTGATACAACAAAATTAACCCTTCCCGTTAAACGCTCTATCATGAAATCGTGTCTCTTGCTTCTAAAACTTTGAGCAGGTCAAAACATTAACACAAGGTGGTCATCGGGAATTCAATCATGGAGAAACGATACTGGCTCTCAAGCAAAGCGGTTAGTTATTAAAAACAATACATTTTTCGACAATAAAGTTTGCTTACCATTCCTTTTTATGCTATGACGACAATCGACCGCTTATCCAAAACAATTTTTTCGTTAACAAACTATTGGATTTAAAATCATTTCTATGTCAAAGAATTTTCTTTGTCGTTAACCTTCAATATGACGGATTAAAATCCCATTGTTTACATTTTAGCTTCGCGAATAATACCTCCATTCGTTTCTCAGTTAACATTCATATCAATTATTTTCTCCAATTGTGGAAAACCGACTCTGACCTTTAACCAAAGCGGTTAATTATTCAAAACAATAAATTCCTTGAAATAATAATTTTTACGATAACAAACTTTTGTGTTTAAAAATTATTTCCATTTTGCTAACCTCATAGAATTCAGTTGACAATTATGTTCAGATTATCGGAATGGAAAAAAAAATCTATCTTTTTTTCCTCGCTTTATATTTTAATTCATGCTTCACCAAAAAGATTTTAACGTTTTTTTTAACTTTTCCAATTCTCGAATTCCTCCTATACGGGGTTTTCTCTTTTAATCCTAGTTTCATACTACTAGTGTCACAGTAATGCATTCTTAGAACTTGATTTGTTATTTTAAACAAAATAAAATTAAAATTTGAAATTGTTTTTTTTTTATTTTAAGTAAGTTACGTCGTCACAGTACAATTACTAATTTGACTTTTTTTTAAAGGGATGTATTTGACTGCGACATGTAATTCTTAGTGAGCTTAGAAAACGAAACAATATCGCCGAAGTAATCGAACGTGTTTATGGTGTTCGTAGGATAGAGAGAGAAACTGGGAAAGTTAATTTGGACCCTTTAGAAAACATGACTCTAATTTAAGAGATGTTCCCAATACTGATTGTCTCATTAAATACAACGATACCTTTCTCTAAAGACGATAGAAATACTATTTACAGATGAAGAGTTTGTTCATAAAGCGAATTCATGCCATTTAGCAGCAAATGATCATCTACAGCAACTTGAAAATGGTGCTTAAACTTAGAATTATGTTTCTTTTTCGGACAGAATCGACCCTAGAATAAGAATGAATACACTTCTTTGGACTCACGTGAATGTATGTCATCTTTGATAGTCAGATGAGTGACTGATTGCTACATTAAGGGATGACGCTGCAGCTTTATAAACAGTGCAAAAGTGGATAGCTGAATTTAAGAGGAGAAGAGAGAGTTTTGAAAATGACTCAAAGTCTGAACGTCCCGAAACTGCCAGCACTGAAGAATACATTGATCGTGTTCACCACATGGTGATTAGTGATAAGCGATTGATTATAAATGAAATAGTCAATGCTGTTAGCATATCTGGTTAGAGAGTTGAGAATATTCTGCACACTGGACTTGGCTTGACTAAGGTTTCCGCTCGTGGGTACCACGTTTTCTGGGACCTGATCAAAAGCGCATCAGGCTGATCATATCACGGGGAAATCAGACATTGTTTGAGTCAGATCCACCTGGTTTCCTTGAACGTTTCCTAGCGCAGGATGAGTGTTGGGTTCATCACTTTGAGCCAGAGACAATCCATGCAGTGGAAATACCCTTCCTCACCGCTCCAAAGAAGGCCAAGGTCGTTTCATCTTCATGGAAAGTGATGGTCTCAGCCATTTTAGGTGCAAAAAGACATTATGAAGAATATTTCCAAAAGAGCCACACCATCAATAGAGGGTACAAATAGCAACTTGCTGAGACAGTTACGAAACGCTACGAGACAAAAGGCACAGGAAAACTTTTTATAGGAGAGACCTTGTAAATCACAAATATAGCAATAGTAACGCCTTCGAACAATACTCGGTCAAATGCCGCTAATTCCCAGATATATTTTTCCTTTACCCGTCATGTGATCTAATTATTTCAAGATGAGGTCAACTGCGCTTGCTCTCTTGCGATCTGTGTTCAAACCCAAATATCGACAGCGACATTTTATTCCTATACGACATCTCCCCTTTGAGCTGACTTCTTCTGGAGACTATATTTCTTCTGCTTTGGTTCAATATTTAGAAATTCTGTTGCTATTCTTTTTCTCTTACCATAAAACCTTGGTTCAACGATTTCTGGTGGCGTGCGTAAGTCAAACGTGTCATATAAAATTTCTATAGGTACCTCTTTTCAGAGACTTTAAATCAGTGAATCTCCGTTTTAACTGATTAAGGTATCGCTTATGTTCTCACCTTTGTCCCTGTACCATGTATGTCATTTTGCTGATCCATTTCTTTATAACGCTATCCACCCAGAATTCTTTTCCACGTTGATACATTTAAAAAAATACCTTATCTCCAGGTTTGAAGTATTTACTTATATTGTTATTTCTTGATGCTCTCGCCTTACGTTCTGGTAATAATTTATTAAAAACGGTCTTAATCTTCCTGGGGAAAATCAACTCTGCAGGCGACATTCCAGACACGGTGTTCGGGTTTGTTGTTATCCTGAAAACTCTCAGAAATTGTTGTAACACTACTTCACCTGACTCTTCTCCTTCCGACATTCCTAGTGCCCTTTAAAACAAACAAACAAAAAAAACAAACTAGACGTGAACTGAATCCCGTTTTCTGAAACGATAAAATCAGGAACATCGAACCTTGCAAAAATATCGTGTAAAAATTCATTAATAATTTGTCTTAGTCATTTAAGTCTGGACATAAACGATTCGTATTTTCTTTCAGTGATCTTAAAACCATATTCTTTAATTCTCTCAAATACTTTTTTTACATCTTCCGTATGTTGCTTTCGGGTCTTACTTACATGCTGGGAATTTTAAATTTAAAAATAATATAATTTTTTAATGTGTTTTGGATATATAATAAGTACATCATCTAATATGCTTGTGAACAATCCAAACCGGCAAGCATCGTGTCCATAATTTGTTGGAATATGCCTAGTATTATCTTTCTACCGAAAGGAAGCCGGTTAAATTTGTACATTCATGAGTGTTAACTGGTAATTGTTCTTAGCAGTCTTCTTCTACCAGTACTTGTAAGTAAGCGCCTGGCAGGTCCAACTTAGAACCCCCCCCAAAAAAAAACAACAAAAAAAAAATTTAATTTGGCAAAAATTTCCTCTGAACTTGGTAACGGCAAGTTATATTGTTTTAAACGTTCATTTAACACCGCTGAAAAATCAGCACATACGTTGATTTTATTATTTCTTTTTTAACATAAATATTCGGAATAGTCTGTTTTTGAGATCACACCTAATTTTTCTAGTTTGTCTAATTCCTTCCTAATTGGTTCTAAAGCTGCAAAAGTTACACTCTGTTTTGGCTTAAATATCGGTGTTACATTCTCTTTTAATTCAAATGTAGCTATATTGTTTTTGTGCATGTCGCTAAACCTTATGAGAAAATTTCTGGAAAACTCTTTTTCAATTCATTCTTTAATTTCTCAGTTGCCGTATTAGCACCAGATGTAACAATATTTATTTTATTTTCAAAAAGAGTTAATTGGAAGGTCTCAAAGATCAAATAATGTAATCTGGTCTGTTCCAAATAGATTAGCAGTATTCTTTAATACAAACACCCCCGCTTTCTTGGTTTTTCCAACAAAGAAAATGTTACAGGTGAATTCACTCCCACAATTCAATCACTTTCCTGAAACTCCACGTGGAACTTTATTAGAAGTCAGTAGACTGGGTTTACTCCATCTCTGTTCATTTATGATAGTGATATCAGATCCTGTATCCAGGTGTAATTTTATTTTTATATTATTAATTTTCACAAAAACAAATTTCCTCTTTTAAGAATACGTTCGAAGTCTTCTTAATTTTCATTCTATGCTTCTTATCTTTACACCATGTATTTATCATATTCACAAACGTTTCGTTTTCCCTCCATTTTTTGTATCTGCAACAAGTACTTTTGTGTCCTACCCTCCCACATTCGTAGCATTTTTTGTACTCGAAAAAACAATTACTTTGAGATAGTTAGCTACACAACCGTGGCAAGTATTACGTATTGAGGGCGGTTTACCGTTTTTTTTTACTGTTCTGTTAGGAGTTGAAAAAAGTCTACAGTCTTTTCTCTTAGATGGTCGGACGCTATGTACTTGTGAAACATCTCTTTCCTCTTTGTTTTAAATTTACAATACGTTGATACTCTTCCTCTATTTTATGGAGAGTTAATTTGGGATCCATTTCTAATTTAGCAAGTATCCTGGATTTTATTTCCGCGTCCTTATTAGAAGTTAAACCATATACGAATATTAGGCACTTAAGTAAATCTAGAGTTGAGGCATTGTCACCGTGTATTAAATAATGAGATCCTATCACCAAAATATTTTGATAGTATTAAAACAGTTTATCTCACCTGGTTTATTTTTGCAAAATATAATTCATATATTTTTCATGTTACAGACATTGTAAGTCACAGATACAACAATAGTAACACTTTTGAACAATACTCGGTCAGACGCAGCTAATCCCCATATATATATATATATATATATATATATATATATATATATATATATTCCTTTATCCGTCAAGTGATCTAATTATTTCCAGATGAGGTCAACTGTGTTTGCTCTCTGGCGATTCGTGTTCAAACCCAAATGTCGGCAGCGACACTTTATTCCTATATGACAAAAACTTTTGAATGAGTTTGTTTCATCAAGACAATGCTTCAGCAAAGACATCCTTGGATTCAATGGCTGCTGTGCGTGACTGCCTTTGAACTAGCTGATCATCATCCCTATTCTCTTGATTTGACTATCATTTGCTCCTCAACATGAAAAAAAAACAACAAAAAAAAAAAAAAAAACAATTAGTTGGGAACCAGTATGACATTGATGACGACGTCATATCTGCTGTTGATGACTTTTTTGACCAACAGGATGAACAGTCTTCAGTGAACAGTCAGATATCAATTTATCTGCAAAGAAACAATGCAGTTATTAATAAGAAAAGTTGAAATTAATGCATGCAAGATTTCAAAGCAATAACATCGCTGCTTCATAGTAAGCTTATACCTTTTCAGGCCGCTCTCTTATATTATCTTTTAGAGTGTTTAAACATTCTTTGAAGGAATTCACGTTTGATCAATCGTAGTAGTATATAGTTCCATCACCATCATCATCATCATCATCATCATCAAATTTCACATCTGGAAAGATTGAAGTCCTCGACTCCATCTGATTGACCCACATTCCACTGTTTACAGAAGCATCTTGATGGATGAGTTCTTAAAATACATAAACAGATGGAAACTACATTTAATACATTATTTCACCCCCGGAACAAATGACATTATTTTGAAGTTTGTCGATCAAAGGATTATTGATAATGGTGGCACTTAAGTAAATGAATAAATTCTAATTAAATATGAATTTTTGATATTTTTTCGTATCCTAAATTCAGATGTTATTAATGGGATAATGATCTGACTGTTGGTAATCAATATCAGTTTACTTTGTTTTTCGGCGATGAATCCTTAAATGATAATTTCTGATTGCCTCATTCAGCAACGAGTCAATGAATTGAGGTAGGACAGCTTATTCAATTTTGAATTAAGAAAAGTCTTATGTTACGCACAAGCGTTCATTCATCCGTCATTTTTGTCAGAAAGAGAAAATGCGTTAAGATGAATCACTAAGATAGTTGCAATTGTCTCGACGACAAAAATTATTGGTCTGACTGTTATATTTCTTAAACTCCACACACTCTGTGTGACATACTTCACTTTTAAAATATTATTATTTGTACCTTTTTAACAAATTCTCTTCCCTTGATTCATAATTAATAAAGCAAAGAAGAATCTACAATTTAGTTGAGACTCATAGGCCGGCCTTGTATTTTAAAGGTTTCATTCTCTAACAAAATAAAGAAAATTCTGGTGGCGTAAAACATTTAAACTTTTTTCTTTTTTCTTGTTGAATAAGAGTCAAGATCACCTCATGGACAGATTTGTGTTAGGGAAGTGTGTCACATTAGAGGTGTTGGGGATTTTCCGAAGTA
Source organism: Acanthosepion pharaonis (assembly GCA_903632075.3). Lineage (NCBI taxonomy): Eukaryota > Metazoa > Mollusca > Cephalopoda > Sepiida > Sepiidae > Acanthosepion > Acanthosepion pharaonis. The sequence goes on from CAHIKZ030001412.1 coordinate 1,195,359, forward strand.
AGATTTTTAATAAACGAGGGTGAAATATGTAAAGCTAATGAGAAACGGTATATTAAAGAAACATTTTTCTTTATGTATTTCCACATTGGAATAGTCACGTACTTTCGATTGTTTTTTTTTGTATTAGTCTAATTTCTAAGAAACAAAAATCCATGCATGCAACAACAGTTGAAAAAGAGATTACATTTTAGTAATTAGAATCGTTCAGTAACTTCTTTGCAGTCGTAATTATTGACACGCTTTTTTTCTGACGGAAAATAATCTCGCAACGCACGAATATGCGTTTCAATTCATATGATTAAACCTACAGATAATATAAATGAATTAAAATAAATTATCACATATATTATTAGTCTGTCAGTAGGTATAGTACGCCTAAGTAGAAATTTGATATACACGTACTTCCCATTTTTTCTCTCTATCGTTTTCAGGAGTTAGACATACACGCAAATATTATAAGATATACACAAAATAACGCCAACTAGAATTCATATACACGCATAACGAAAAATCAAAATAAACACAGAATTCCAAATGCTGAAACATTCTTCGTGTTCCCCTCATCCCCAAAAATAATTTATGAGATTATAATAAAAGTAGCGAAACGTTGAATTTATCAAGGTTTTCCTTTTTGTCCCTTATTTAATTCTTATGTCGAATTTGATCTATAGTTTTTCAATCCGTGCGCGCAGAACACATTGCATATATATATATATATATATATATATATATATATATATATATATATATATATATATAGCATAATGAGAAGCCACGTATACTTTCTTAATATGTATATATAGAAAAAGTTGCAAATTAAAAAATAATAATGTTTTATTTTATGAAAGTATTTATTTATTTATATATATATTTGATATTTCAGATTGATCTCAATCTTTCATCAGAAATAACTGTTTGTTACAAATAAATTAAAATTACTGTTTGTTAGCAAGTAGCGTCCTTCGCGAGACGCGGACGTCACGTGATATGAAACGTCTTTTTTTCTGCGTGTGTATGTGGAACTATAATCAAAATCTATCAATAAACATTTGCAGTTTTCTAATTAGTGTCCTAATTGATTAAAGTGTTTAGCTATGGGGGAATAAGGATTGTTTTGACGTATGGTTTGTTTATGATTATTGAAGCGAAATCTAATATTATTTCCAGATTCACCAATATATCCACTATTAGGACATAAGTTGCAGAATAAATAATAGATTACGTTATGGCTATCGCAGATGAGGTTAGGTGGGTGTATCTTGATATTGGTGTTGGGTACAGAAAATACATTATCTATTATTAGATGTTTGCAAACTAAGCAACGAGGTTTGTTACATTTGTAATTTCCTGATTTGTTTGTATTGTTTAGATATTTGGTAGAGGTGAGGATAGCTGATAGGTTAGGTGATTGTTTCTTTGCATTTATGGGTGGTTCATCGAAAATGTCTTTGAACTTTTTGTCTAACTGGAGGTTCTTGTAATCCTTTTTTAAATTGTGAAAAAGTGTGGGAATATTGGTGAATCTGGAAATAATATTAGATTTCGCTTCAATAATCATAAACAAACCATACGTCAAAACAATCCTTATTCCCCCATAGCTAAACACTTTAATCAATTAGGACACTAATTAGAAAACTGCAAACGTTTATTGATAGATTTTGATTATAGTTCCACATACACACGCAGAAAAAAAGAAACATATTGGATTTTAAAATTAAATACACATAAACTAGGGTTAAATAAAGACTTAGGTATTCTAAATCTTTATAAATATTTCAATAGTTAAGCATTTTTTTTAGATATAGTTAAAAATTTTTTTAATTTTTTTTAAACAACATCTAAAATATTTATTACAGTTAGATTACAGTTAGTTTTAAGTTAGGAATATCCGAACAGTAACGTTCCATATCACGTGACGTCCGCGTCTCGCGACGGACGCTACTTGCTAACAAACAGTAATTTTAATTTATTTGTAACAAACAGTTATTTCTGATGAAAGATTGAGGTCAATCTGAAATATCAAATATATATATAAATAAATAATTTCATAAAATAAAACATTATTATTTTTTAATTTGCAACTTTTTTATATATATATATATATATATATATATATATATATATATATATATATATTTCTCATTAGCATTTACTCAAATATTGGATATGACACATCTAGGAATACAGAAATATCGACGGCAAATCCGCGTAATAATGAATGTACTCACACTTAACATGCAAACAACAAAGAAGAAAAATAACAAAAAAATTAAATACAGATAAACTAGGGTTAAATAAAGACTTAGGTATTCTAAATCTTTATAAATATTTCAATAGTTAAGCATTTTTTTTAGATATAGTTAAAATTTTTTTATTTTTTTTAAACAACATCTAAAATATTTATTACAGTTAGATTACAGTTAGATTTGTTAGGAATATCCTTCCATATCACGTGTCCGAGTATATATAAACTCTCTCTCTCTGTATATATATATATATATATATATATATATATATATATATATATATATTTTATAAAGAGATAATCATACATTGAATCAATTAGCAATATTAATGCAATGGCGAAATCTCTTCGCTAACAGACCTAATATAAGCATTAAACTACTAACAATCCACTGAATGATGCGATCCTTATGTATAAAATTGTTGTCAGATGGATCTGGTGTATTTTTTTTTATAGCATCAAGTACTTTCAAGGACTTCGAGTCCTCATCATCAGGCTGCAATTTTTTCCTTGAAAATCAAAACTCGAAGACGAAATAAATGTGTTGGTGACCGAAAGATGTTTTTTTTAAGAATGTGTTATTTATTAACGGTTATATAATATTGGAACGTGCAAGTTGCAACGCTAAAGTTCAAATATTTCAAGTGAGAATTTTTTATATGCATTTTGTAATTTGGTAAATCCACGAATTCTTTTCTTGTAAGTGTTTTCCAGTTAACGCGACATGAACTAAGTATATAGTTCAATTAATAGAGTAATATGGCTTAGTAGTTTTTTTCTCCAGAATTCCGTAATGCGGATCAATTGTTTTTATAAACGTATTACATTAGGCAGCATATATTTTATATTATAAAGAGATAATCATACATTGAATCAATTGGCAATATTAATGCAATTAATGGTGAAATCTTTTCGCTAATAGACTTAATATAAGCATTAAACTACTTGTTGCTATAAAAATACACCAGATCAATCTGACAACAATTTTATACATAAGGATCGCCTCATTCAGTGGATTGTTAGTAGTTTAATGCTTAATTAACTTTTATATTTACATACGCTCTATCTCTGATATTGAGCACTTTCTCCCATAAATATAGCTTATATATATGCGTGTGCGTGTATACATGCATAAATCACTGATATGCCTTGATTTCACATTAATTGGGATCGCTTAAGAAAGCGATATTTCATGGTTTATAAGCGTTATAAATTATATACTTTATATATTTATAATATATATAATTTTATATATTTTTAAAATTTCAGAATATGCTAGAATATCAATAGTTGATGTTAAGTTCATAAAGATATTTACTGGTATCAATTTGGGTTGACATGACATGTAGAAATTTCCAATGAGGATTGAGTTCACGAGTAATATTTCAGAACGTTTTGCTATCAATTGTATTGAGAGCAGGTCACAGTCGTCAAGTTAAATCAGTCTTCAGAACACTCTCACTCACACATTTTGTGCGACAGAGTTTCTGTTGTTACTCATCACCGCGCTTAAATAATGAACCAATTTTTAATTAGCCGTTGAAAGAAGATATAATTCTTCTGATGTGGAACTAATTAGTAACACGAAAACGAGCGCGTTGTTTAAAGTTCTGTGTATAAAGCTAAAAACGAATCGTTTAGGCTAAAACATATTTTGTTGATTGACGAAGTCAAAGGATATCTTACAGTTCACATGCTTTGTTATCATTAAAAATATAAAATGGAGCGCATATTTAATGTGTACACATAGAAGTATTTTTTAGCTTTCATATATATATATATATATATATACAATAGAGGAAATATAAAAATACCCCATGTAACATATACTTTTGAAATAAACAAAGATCTTTCTATTATAATATCACTAATATATGTAACCTCGATTAGTACAGGTACGACACAAACTGGTTGATTAGTTTATTACATTACAGTAATTAGCTGAAATAATAAATTAATGTACACGTACATCTATGAACTAATAAATTAATGCACACACACATACATATATGCTCACTGCTTTGTATTATATTAAAGAGATTATAAACAAAAATGTGGCAAGAATGACAGTTATTGTCTCGTTACAATTACTCATAACAGCATCGATTTCTTTCTTTTGATAATTGTATCACAACAATAATCAAGAAATATTTGAGTGAGTTTAATAAAGGTGAAACTGTTATGATCAGAAGACTAGATCAGAGTGTTTCCGAAATGGAAGTGCTTTTGAAGTGATCGAATTCACGTGTGGTGAGTAGCTGTTGGTAGTGGTCCGACATGGGAAAATTATAAACTGCAGGTAAGACTTATAGTTGCGAGAAGCGAATGAAAATTTCCACGGCAAACACATGCAAACAGAACGGATACTGCTGCACAAATTGTTTCATAGCTTAAATTAAAATGAAGAAATGAATGCCTCCCTACACATATATGGTTTTATGTAGATGCAGAGTAAATCAGCCCTACTAATGCTAACAAGTGTCCTTTGCCGAAAGGGCCTTTTCTACAGGTACACATGATCCATTGAGTTTCGTTTTCTCCTGAATACAGCTGAGTATGTGTATGCGTTGATAGCATCAGAAGATGCCCTGTGGAGAGACAAGCTAATGGAAGCAGTGTTAAGTATGGACAACATTCTGCTGTGAAATACTGGATTTTATTGTTTATGCAAAAGGTTTTCTGTCACGTGCCATATTTGCTAGTATAATTGAAGAGAAGGTACATATCATCATGTAAAGGTTTTCTACAGTGGTATGGTCTTTTTTCAGGAGGACAATGTGCCCTGCCACATGACACTAGTTGTACTTGAATGCTTTTAGTAAGATGAAAAAGTTTCACTGTATTGATCCTAATTTTCATTAATGACCTTCCTGACATAATCTATTCTCTACGTACTGATACTATTGATAACAGAACTATTTAAGGGTATAAATCTGGTGGAAATTTAATTTTTCTTTTATATTTGTAAATGAAAGCGTCTAAATATATAAAGAATATAACTTTTTCTCACATGTCTAAATATAAAACCTATATATGGAGAAATGTAACTTTGTAAAAATGTAAATAAAAATATACATCTTGTGAAAAATTTACTTTTTTTAATATTTCTAAATGAAAAAGTCTAAATATGGTGAATTCTTTTTTGTATTTCTAAATAAAAAAAAAAGTATAAATCTGGAGAAAATATTTTAACTCATTTCTAAATAAGAAATTTCTGAATATACAGAGAGAGAGAGAGAGAGAGAGAGAGAGAGAGAGATGCAATTTAACCCTGAAGGAAACAATACAAAAAAGCAAATGAAGTAGAAAAACCGCCCTTTAAGAACTTCGAGACACATTGTGGAATTACTTAGAGACAAGATAAATGGTAATTATGACGGTACAGTTGAAGATATAAATTATTTCACATGAAAGGCACTCAGTGTTAAAGTAAAAGGAGAAAATAATAGTGCACCCCGAACTGCCAAAAACAGTTTTCAACTTGAGCACACCGACCTTGAATGAATTAAAGGAGGTCATATTGAGAGCTAGATCTGTTCAGACCCAGCGGCGTGTCCTATAGTGTGTATAAGCGAGTATGACAACCTTCAATCCGTGCATAAATGGATGTCCTGAAAGTGACTATATCTTCTGTTCCTCGATGTCGGTGGATATGACAGGGTTTAGAAAAGATAATGACTTGGGCCAGAATGAAGTTTAAATCAACAAAATCGAGGTAATTAGTATTGAAGAGAGGGGGGAATTGTGATAGAAAAGTTCCGAATAGAACACTGGGAACAGGCCAGCAATTTAGGTCGAGATTCCCAACCTCTCCATTTTCTTTTTGTCTCGTTTGATCTTGGTTGGGTCAGAATTTTCCATCCGACGATTAACTTTGTCATTCCCTCTCCCTTAGTGAGTGAGCCCCTTGTTTCTGGATATATATATATATATATATATATATATATATATATATATATATATATATATATATATATAATTTGTGGGGGTGATGGGTTATACGAACATATTTTATTTTAGTTTATTCTTTTGTTATATTTTAGTTTGTTTTTCGGGTTCATCTCCTTCCTTTCATTTACGTAAATCTTTATCTATTTCTATATTGGACATTTTTAATCTTTTGATATTATGGGTTTTTGTAGATTCCCTGTTTTTATGCGGTATTATAGTACATATGGGTTTGGATGTCGGATTGAATAAAAACGGATGAGTTCTTGTGGTGAATGGGCAAATTGTAATGCATAGAAGGGTCGTGATTCTGGTTAGCTAGGTATAGAATAGATGGTGTGGACCAGTCTCTCCACACATCTACCTAGACATTGTGTCAAAATTGTTCATTTTTGAATAATAAATATATTAAAAATGAGAAACGTTGCAGCTGATGGATGATGCACAAGTCGATACCCGTTCAGTATCAGCTTGCTCACCGTAAACAGGAGCGGGGTATGATGAACCTTAATGAACATCGGCTAAAAACATCACTGATGATGTATGCCAAAGCAACAAACAGATATATTCTCTAAAATAAAAAAAAAAAGCTAAATTTCGTGAAAATGTAACTATTTCTTGTTTCAAATAAAAAAAATCTAAATCTGGACAAAAATTTTCTCATATCTCTAGATTAAAAGTCAAAATTTTAAAAATATTTCTAGATAAAAGTCTAAATCTGGGGAAAATCTAACATTTTTTCATATTTCTAAATAAAAAAATCTGAAGCTTGGGGAAATTTAATTAATTTAATTAATTTGCACATGCACATATTTCTAAATAAATAAGTGTAAATCTGGAGAACATGAAATTTTTGTGCATATTTCTCAATAAAATGTCTAAATCTTGAGAAAATATAACTAAAGAAGGAGTTTACGTCTTTCTCGATTTTTCTAAATATAAAATCTAAAACTGGAGAAAATGTGTCTTTTTGCATATTTTTATATATAAAGTCCATATCAAGTGGAAAATTAACTTTATTTTTCATATTTCTAAATAAAGATCTAAATCTGGAGAAAATCTAACTTTCTCTCCTATTTCTAAATAAAAAGTCTACATCTGGTGGAGGTTTCACATATTTTTCTTATTTCTAAATGAAAATATATATCTAGAGAAAATGAAACGTTTTCTCATGTTTCCCACTATAAAATCTATATCTGGAGATAATATAGGTTTTTTCCATACTTCTATATAAAAAGTCTATATCTGGAAAACCTTTTCTCATATTTCTAAATAAAAATGTTTAAATTTGAATTTGAATATTTTTCGTATTTGTAAATAAAATTTTAAACCTAGAGAAAATCTAATTTATTTTCTTATTTCTGAATCTGGAGAAACTGTGACTTGTTCTATATTTTTCGCTAAAATGTTTAAATCTTGCTGAAAATTAACATTTATTTCTAAATAAAAAAATAAAATATAGGGAAAATATTTCTTACATTTCTAAATATAAATTCTACATATGTAGAAAATGTGTCTTTTTTCCATATTTCTATATTCAAAGTTCAATTCATGTGTAAAATTAAATTTTTTCATATTTCTAAATATAATTTCTACATCCTTACAATTTTTCTCTCATATTTCTATAAAGAAAGCCTATATCTGGAGAAAGTTTAACGTTTTCTCATATTTCTAAATAAAACACAAAATCTAAACTTGGTGGCAATATTTTTTATTCCATATTTCTAAATAAAAAATCTAAATCTTGAGTAAATGAAACATATTTACATATTTCTAAATATTTATTAATCCGACAGATTCTTATAACTTGAAATGTTGTTTTAGTGAATACACTTATTTTACTAAGCGCTCCGTTTAATTTAAGCAGTATATTTATTTCATCCCAAGCAAGGCAATAAATCCTTAAGATACAAGGGGTCGCTGTGTGTTAGAAAATATGGAAAAATACAAATAGTATTAAGGAGAGAGAACAATAAAAAAAAATTTAAAAAATCAAAGATAGGATAAATTTCTACGAACGAGAATTGCGATAGAAGAAACTTTTATCATCGAACTTACGGTTACATCTATCTATTTCAACTGTAAAATGATGCGACCTTGCCACAGGAGCAACTAACCAGATGTGGCAGCAATATTCTAAACAAGGACGAATGGTAGATTTATAAATATGTAAGATAGATTCTCGAAAAAAAATTGTCACATTTAATAAGTACTATTGCAGGAATACCATAACGTCCATATGCTTTGAGGGGATCTGGTTTAGAGGTGAAAGCTACTGCAGCTTAAATGTTCATGTTTTCTGCTATGATAATGTCGCCATAGGCACAGTCAGGTTGCAAAAGGACAGGATTTGTAATTTACCTCTTTATTTGAATTTTGTAATTTACCTCTATTATTAGATGCGTGTTCGATTCTTAGTAGGAAATGTAGCCTTCATCAAAACAAGGCTAAGATACGATGTAACTACTTTAAAATATTGTTTGCAGTATGCATATGCGCATAGTTAAATGTTTATTTCTTGTGATTTATTTTGCCGTTCCAATTAATTAAGGTGAAAATAAAGGTTAAAAAATAAAAACCTCGTCTAATTTTAGTATTTTCTCTTTAGTAAAATTAATGGGTAAATTAAGTGGGCCATTTTGCTAAAGAGAAAATATTAAAACAGTGAAAGTGTTCCATACAAAAATTAAGTATGGTCAGTAATGTAACGTGAAACAGTTTAGTCAATGTATTTTCGTTATGAATAGAAACCGTTAAGAAAGATACAATTGGTTCAAGTGGAAATCAGACAGGTAGAGAGATAGTTGTCGGAGTAGATAGAAATATCAACCTTGTATGAATTATTTACAAATTACTTATGACTTGAGGCAAGCTTAAATCTATAGAAACAACGAATCAAATTTTAATATGGAGAAATAATTACGCCAGTGTAAAAGGCAATTACCAATATGAGAAGAATGTTTTTTATGCTGGTATTATTCAATTTGCCCAAGGCCGAAAAAAATATTTAAAGAAGACTCTATATATATATATATATATATATATATATATATATATATATGCATGTTTCATTAAAAACGACAGACAAGGTACTACGGTTGAGCTTTTTATTTAATTTTTCTTGTGAGCTTTCTTTTCTGGACAAAGGGTGTGTAAGAACTGTCCGAATGTTTTATATTTCCGAGCGCTTTCGGCTATACCTTTAGCCATTATCAAGGATGATTCGATTATCAGCTTAGTTGAGTGTGTGCGTTCTGTGTATGTATCGGTGTGTGGTAGGGATGTTTTTAATCTCTGAATACGGTTAGCACATTGTGTCTTTGTTCGTAGTTAATATTGTTAAGAGTTGGCTTTTTCTTTTTTATTATTAGAGCTTCCATTATTTTTATTTTTTTTTGCAATTGGATGCAGTTAATATATTTGTATTAGTATGTTCCTAATGGTGTCGGCTAAATCTGGGTGTGTATTTAAATGTGTTCTGATGGAGCTGTGATCAGATAGGTGTAATGTAAGACGTCTGGATAAACATGTCGTTGTGTAGCCGATGTAATTATTTATGAGTCCGGTTTGGTGAGGAACGCATTTCCTTAAAGGGCATTTGAACTCATAGATAATATTCGTTCTTTGTAATTTTGACTTAGTTGGTGTGTTGTTATTTTTGAGGATAAGTTTGGCTGTCTTAAATTTTTTATAATAGATAATGTTTGATTTTTTTATTCGTATCAATAAGAATAGTATATTTCTTTATAATATGCCTTAGAGAAGATTCGTCTTGTTTGTAATTAATATGCATTTGGTTTTTGTAATAAATGTGTATGTGATTTTTGGCTGTGTTCGCTATCGTTATTACTTGCTTTGGGGAGGAATAGTCTAATTTGTTGGTCTATAAGGTAGTTAGGGAAACCGTTGTTAATTAGTGTTTGTTTAACGTTGTTAAGTTCTTTGAGAAAAGAGTAGTCAAGAGGATGAGTTCTGGTGGGCTCTATTTAGGATTTTTTTTTTATTACTGCTATTTTGTACCTAAGTGGACAATCGCTTTTTGAAGTTAAGGTGGCACGAGTTTTTTGCTGGTGGGTTTTTTTGTATAATGATGTAATGAAAGTGTTATTGTTGTGTTCAACGAGGACATCTAAGAATGGAAGTTTGTTTTTTGGCTAAGTTCATATGTAAAATTAAGGACGGGTTTTTTTTTCAAATGTGGTCTTAAGTGTCTCTATTTCTTTAATGTTATTGGCTAAAATAAAAATATCGTCTACGTAGCGAACATAGATTTTCGGTTTACGGACCTGTGTAAATATCGTATTTTTTACGTGGGACATATAATAGTTGGAAAAGCATGGACCGAGTGGATTTCCCATACTAACACCATTAGTTTTTTTGTAAATATTGCCATTATGGTCATAGAATGGAACTTTGGTTTGCATGCGTGTAGTAATTTTTTTTAGGATGGATGGTTTGATTGATGGCGGAGGGATGGAATTATTATTGTATACAGAGTTGAGGATAATGTCAATAGTTTTGTCGACGGGGACGTTTGTAAATAAGTTTTTTTCGACGTCCAGTGATAACTATTATTTTTTTGGTTTTTTTTTTTTTGTAGTTTTAAAATTTGCAGGAATTCGTGGGTGGATGTGATGCTGTAATTGGTAGGTAGGCATGGAGTGATGATGTCATTCAGGAATTTTGATAGCTCGTAGATAGGTGTTGGTATATGGGAAATAATTGGTCGTAGCGTGTATCCTGGTTTATGGGTCTTTATGTTTCCATATAAATATCCTGGTTGGTAATCTCTAACGATTTTTTGAATTTTCAGGGAACCGACTTCAGCGTTGTGAGCTGTAATTAGCTTGTTAACAGACCTTTTTAAAGTCTCAGTGGGATTTCTTTTCAATTTGGTGAATTTAGATCGGTCATCGACAATTTTTTTTTAATTTTTGCTGGTAATATACTTTGTCGAATATTATGACATATGTGTTACATTTATCGGCTCATCTGATGACAATTAAAGGGTTGTTTTTTAAATTTTTCGCGGTTGATTTTTTTTTAGTTTGGGCGTTAAAATACTACTATGGTTTTGCAGGGGATCGGTTCTTCAAGCCTTCGGCTTTAGATAGGTCTTTCAGGTCTGGGTGTACTGCTATGTCACCACGCGTGGCTAGTTGGGATAGTGATTGGTATAGAATTTCAATTTCATTTTTGTCTTGATATATGATAAGGTCAAACTTAGGTTGGATGTGGCTTTAAGTTTGGACCTAAATTTAGAAATTCTTTTTGGTCATCTGTTAATTTATGGTTGGATAAATTTATATATTTGTCTTCACTGTTGGGTAGTATTGTGAGACCGGAAACTACCTACACAATAGACTCTTCCAGGCCTATATTAAGTAGGAGACATAGCCCTCTAGAGAGTAACAGAGAGTGACAGTGAGAGTCTAGTACGACTACCAGTGTTGGACACTAACTCTGCTTACACTATCTCTGTAACCTGTTGTTAATATATCTTTCTTACATCTAATCCGTGTTCCGTGTTTTTCCTTCTGTGGTCCCAACTTTTGCCCCCACATCAGTGGCGACGAGGATTCTAGAAACGCACTCACGGCGAAACCTAAATACCTTACCAATCCACATTTGGGTCGACGAAGAATTCTAGAAACGCATTCACGTCGAAAACCGCAATATATTTTTGCCAGTCCCACAACAGTGGCGACAAAGAAAAGATTCTAGAATTTCATTCTCACCATATCAATAGCGACAGTACTCGAAAATACACAAACTCCACGCGTTCCCACAGCAGTGTTGAACGTGAAATTAAGCTGGTATTAATACATTAGCGATTTAAAAGCTAAACACCCAGCGTTTATATATATTCCAATACCAAACATCAGTGACGAACTAGTGTTTCGACATCTACGGAATATTAAAGTCTGTCCAAATAACAAGAACGATTTTACACACCCACACACAGAAAAAAAAACAGTTGTTCGTAAAACAAACTGACAATACAAGAGCGGAAGTACTACCATTGTACTCAAGTTTTCGAAAAAACTATCGAAATTTTTTTTTTTATGTAACTGAGTTGAACTCGGGCATAAAATTATTCTCCCCTCAAATTCACTGAGGTGAGTTTTCTCTTTTTGTACCTTTCTAAAAAAGAAAAATACATAAGTGTGGTGAAAAATTATTCAATTACGTTAAAATTAACGGAACCACAGAAAAAAAAGCGAAACACATATAATTGGTTTAGTTTAACTAATTGTCTGTCCATATTTTTTTTCCTGTAAATGAAAAAATAAAGGAACAAAAATCTATCAAGATTTTTTTTGTGTACCTCCTCTTAGTACACGTGTTTCAAAAAAAAAAAGCGCTGTCATTTTTAAATATGGAAGATTTTCAAAAAGTAGTTGCCCAAATGTTAAAACTAAATTTGGATCAGCAACAAAAATCAGAAGAAATACAACAACAACTATTTTTGGAATTACATAAACAACAAATGGAATTCCAACAAATTACGCTTCAGAATGCTGAACTACAACAGAAACAACTTAAAGAATTACTCGTAAATGCATTAAAAGGCTCACACTCTGAAAAAGAGACAATATTCTCCCAGAGTACAATCTACAATTCAATGGAAACCTTTGAATACGTACCAGAGAACGACAAAACGTTCGACGCTTTTTACAGGCTTTTTACAGGCGCTACGAAGATATTTTCAACGTAGACTGTGAACAATGGCCCAGTAAAAAAAAAGGTACGTCTTCTATTGAGAAAACTGGGAAACTACAGAACATAGTAGGTTCGCAGACTTCATACTACCCAAGAAAACGACTGACATGGATTTTTCAGAGACTATTAAGCTCATATCGGAACTATTCGGATCTAACACAACCTTGTTCCACAAACGTTGGAAATGCCTGAACACAGTCAAAGACAACCAGCAAGATTTTCTAACGTTTGCAGCATCGGTGAACAAGCTCTGTAATGATTTTAAACGAGCCGAACTGACTGCCGATGATTTCAAGTGCTTGATTTTCGCACAAGGTCTAGTATCAGCAGAAGACGCCGAAGTCAGACGACGGGTACTGACCAAGCTTGAGAACGAACAAGGATTGACTCTCCAAAAACTGGCAGAGGACTGTCAAAGAGTAATATCTGTAAAGTGTGACTCAAACACTATCGAGGAATCAGGTGTAGTTCAGATTAATAAAATCAGAAGTAAGTATAACGCCTATTCCCCTCAAAAAGACAAAAGGCAAATCTCATGTCCTAAATTACGCTGTAACCAAATCCCAAATAAGTTAAAGAAACCGCCCGGACAATGTTACCATTGTGGTAAATGGCATTGGATGAAATTCTGTCCAGTTAAGAACAAAAAATATTGCAAAAATTGCAATAAAAGTGGGCATACTTTAACTTCGTGCTGGTACGCCAACAGAACGAGAAAACCAAAAAAATAAAATTAGGCAAGCTCAATCTGACAATATTGTCGATAGGAATTTAAGAAAATATGTAACAGTGGATATTTTCAATAAGTCCATTAAATTTCAGCTTGACTTGGGTTCTGATATTTCAACCATTAACTGGCGTACTTGGCGAAAATTAAACAAGCCGACCTTATTAAAAAACGGATAAAACAGCAAAATCCGTAACTGGCAAAAAAATTAACATTTTAGGCGAGGTAATACTTACAGTAACACTAAATGGAGTTACCAAAAAGCTCAAAGCCTACGTATTGAAAAAAAACTTCAGATAACTTATTTGGAACAGATTGGATAGAAAAATTCAATCTTTGGGATTGCCCAATGAGTACATTTTGTCGCAAGATACAAAGTACAACGTCCAATTTGGTAAAAGGAAACAATTTCCCCAGGTTTTTTTCTAGCGGCCTTGGGAAATGTACTAAAATGAAAGCTATGTTCAAGGTGAAGGACGGTGCACAACCGGTATTCAAAAAGAAACGGAATGTCCCTTTCGCTGCCCTAGAGCAAATCAACAAAGAGATAGACTCGAACAAGCAGGTATTCTGTCAAAAACAGATTTCAGCGAGTGGGCAGCACCTACGGTCTACGTAAAAAAGAAGTCCAATCAAATACAAGTATGCGCTGATTTTTCCACAGGGTTAAACGATGTCTTGCAAGATCACCACTATCCTCTCCGAAGCCCTGAAGAAATTTTCAATAAACTCAATGGTGGAAAATTTTTTTCTAAAATTGACCTCTCGGATGCATACCTTCAGATAGAGGTGGAAGAAGAAAGTTCCAAATTGCTCTGCATAAACACCCATAGAGGGTTGTACAAATACAACAGACTGGCTTTTGGAGTAAAGGCTGCGCCCGCAATTTTCCAGCAGGTCATGGACGCCATGCTGGGCGACCTTGACTACGCAACAGCCTATTTGGATGATATACTAGTTACTAGTAAAACTACGGCAGAGCACGGGAACCATATAATAAACGTATTCGAAAAGATACAAGAATACGGTTTTAAGGTTAAGGAGGAAAAGTGTGACTTTTTCTTACCAGAGATTAAATACTTAGGGCACATCATAAATAAAGACGGTCGTCGGCCGGATCCAGAAAGAGCCAACGTGATCAGAAATATGCCGGCCCCAGATAACGTTCAAGCGTTACAAAGCTTCCTCGGCCTAGCTAACTTTTACCAAGGGTTCATTAAGAACATGCACAATTTGAGAGGAACTCTCAACCAACTTTTAAAAAAGGACAAACCATGGTCATGGACCCCGGAATGCCAAGACGCATTCGAGAAGATCAAGAAAACTCTTACTTCAGACCTCTCCCTCACCCATTACGACCCTAGGTGATGCAAACTCGTACGGCATTGGTGCTTGCATTTTACATAAACTGCCAGATGGTTCGCGAAAAGCTGTGGCTCACGCATCAAGATCTCTAGTTCGATCTCGACATGCCCCAAGTCTCTCCTGAAGTGCGACGCTCAGGGAGGAAAAGGAAATTTACTCAACCGTTCGACGTAAATCCCAAGAGGAAAAGGTATTAACAGTTTTATTTTTTCTCTCCTTTTCAAAAAGAAAACTCTTTGGAAGGGGGGTATTGTGAGACCGGAAACTACCTACACAATAAACTCGTCCAGGCCTATATTAAGTAGGCGACATAGCACTCTAGAGAGTGACAGAGAGTGACAGTGAGAGTCTAGTACGACTATCTCTGTAACCTTTTGTTAATATATCTTTCTTACATCTAATCCGTGTTCCGTGTTTTCCTTCTCTGGTCCCAACTTTGGCCCCACATCAGGTAGTAAAATATTTCATTGATATAATTTAGAAAGTTTCTTAGTAATTATTTGTCTGTGTGTAAATTGGTACTGGTTGATGCTAAGGCTGAGGTGGTACAGTGATTCATTAGATTCTAGTTCGGTCAAAGTGTTTTTTAGTGTAGTGTTATGTTTGTGTAGTTCTTTGTTTAAATGTTGGATATTGAATAATGTCTGTGGGGGGATAAAATATAACAAGTAAAAGAACCCCAATGAATATATACAATATGACTTAAAATTATTTACATGAAACTAAACAAAATCATGTTAGTAATAAAACCCCCCACAAACCCTAAATGTGACAGTAAAATCAATTAACTGTACGAAATCGACACGGGACTTTAAAAATATAGAAAAACATTCATCCATCCCAAACACTCACACAAACACGCACTGATTCGGACACAATAACAAATACGAAAAAAACACACCCTCGAAACGAAAGGCGTCCCGCATCCACCAGAGAACCGAAATCTTCTGACCACCTAACGAGGGATGGGATGGGGAGTTAAACTAAAGGAAAAGAAAAGGGGAGAGAAAAAAAGGGGGCCAATGAGCAAACACACCCTAGCTAAGTTTACAGAAAAAGAAAAGAAAAAACTAAAAAAAAATCAAAACCAAAAGCCTACTCTAGCCTAAAACCAGGGATGGGTTGCCCAAGTTCAACGTAGGAAAACAATATCCTGATGCCTAACCGGCATCAAAATGCCACTCATGGTCAGCCCCTTTTACTCGGCACAAACGCGCAAGATTCACCCACCTTTTGCCAAATTCTGATGAGGTGAACCGCCGCCTTTCCGTCCTAATCTTGACTTTAAGCTGATGCTTAAAGAACAAGATCAGTTGGGAAGAAGTGAACTTCCTGCCATCATAGAATTCCTTCTGACGCGTCGTCCAAATCACGACTCTCATAACCCCTCGTAAGCAACAGAACACATAGTGTTCATCCTTCGTCATCTGCGGCACTACATTGCTACAAACAGAACTGGCTTCAAGGACAAAGGACTTTCCCCGCAGCATGCGAACCATGAGGACGTCAACAAACTTGCACAACGACACTACCAGCCTGCATTGAAAGAATGGTCTCGACTTCCCCAACACAGCGCCGGCAGTTTGTAGAATTCTCCAAGCCTGCTGAACAAAGTCTTTTGGTGACCCAGAGGGCTCTACGAATCACCAGCCAGTGATACCTCATCGTTATTGAGGCATTTCAACCCAGGCGCCCAAGGACATATTGAGCGAGCCTGCCGCTTCGTAAGACCGAGCTCGCCAATCAGACCATCCTGAACGGCCCCCCACCCTGACTAACACTTGATACAATGCCCTACGAGACAACGCCTGGACGTTGGAGAGGCCATCCGTTGCCCGTAAGAGGCGTTTCAGAGCACGACGACATTCGTGATAGAAGGAGCATTCAGCTCGGGGTCTACGGTGGGCTTCCTCCTCGCACGAGTGCACACTTCTCAGGGATGGGAAGTTTCTACGGGCGTCTTCCTTCCAGAAGGCTCTCTCCTCATCCGATTCGCGACACATTCGGTCTAGGAAAGCGATGCGAAGCATATGTTGACGAATCTCAATGCTAGGCATACCCAGACCGCCCTCAGCGGTATGAAGGCAACAGATCTCCCGAGGTACCATAGCGGCCTTGTCTCTCCACAAGAAAGAGAACAAGAGCCTTACTAATAATATTAGTGGGGTAAACGGAAGTGGAAGTACAGATAGTCGGTAAAGGAGAATCGGGGTATGTGTGAAAGGAAAGTTTCCTCCGAGACCACAGATTAACCGCGATCTCGGCCTTCTCTCGTACCTCCGACCAATTCATTTCCAACTGGAGATCCGGAGCGAACCAGACGCCGAGTATCTTGACCGGCCCATCCATCCAGAGGAAAGGTCCGGAAAGAGAAACTCCCATCCACGCATCCACGCAAGCCAACAGACTTATCGCGGTTGATGATGGCCCCTGTCACCATCTCATACCCACTGATCTCTTTGCTGACTTCGTCAATCTCGGCCCTGCTCGACACAAGAACCAAAATGTCATCAGCATAGGCAGAATACCTGGCTGAGGTGGTAGCCCCAGGCAGAGAAATTCCACGCAGGACCGGATTCGCCTTTAACTTGCGAAGGAATTGTTCCAACGCAAGAACGTAAAGTAAAGGGGAGAGCGGGCAACTTTGACGAATGGAGCGAGACAATACGAAAGGCTTCGATCTTACCACATTCACTTCCAACAGCGCACCGGGAGTCGCATACAAAAGTCGGATCCAGGAGCGAAAGTCGTCTCCGAAACCGGCCGCCGAAAGGACAGCCCCCAGAAACCGATGGTCAACCCTATCGAAGGCCTTGGACTGATCTAAATCGATCAGCGCGGCTTCACTGTCGACTTGTTCTAAGATCAAGCGTACCACAGGAAGGTTATCCTGAATAGTCCTGCCCTTCACATCACAGGTCTGTTCGGAGCCAATCAGACTAGACAGGACAAGATGCAAACGGTTGGCTAAGATCTTCGCCAAAATCTTTAACTCAGTATTTAACATGGTTAAAGGGCGAAAGTTATCTAACCCATCCCCACCGTTCTTGTCGTTACGCAGCAACTTGATTACACCCCTGGTGAAGCGTTGAGGTAAAGACCCCTGCTTCATCATTCTAATTTTAGATTTTAAATTATCCCACCAGGCGTTCCCTAAAACCGCCCTCGTCAATTCCCTCTGTATCATTAGTAGCAGCTGGTCCCGGAAACTCTGCTCACCAAATAATGAACAGTTTTATTTCCAGTAACCAGACAACCTAACCTTAGGCTTATCTAAGTTTACACGGACCCAGACAAGCCTATGATCCGTATAAACTATATAAAGGAAACTTGGACACCCTAAGAGCCCCACATCGACTCTCTTAACTAAGACTCGGTCAAGGTAGCTAGCAAGCGTCCCAGGAGCAGAGTTGGCACTATTTGTCCAAGTCCATGCTACCTCCCGAGGGTGCTCATTCCGGTACTTATCGACAAGATCAAACCCGCCGACAAAGTCCCGAAATGCTTTCACATCAGGATTGTTAGAACCCGGTTTTTGCCCTATTCGATCTATATCGGAGTCAAGGACGGCATTCCAATCCCCTGCTAAAACTACCCGACGAGATGTCGTCAAAAACGGCTCGATTAGCCGAAACAAAGCAGGTTGCTCAGAATGGATATTGGGCGCATAAACCTCAATGAGACTCAAAGCCTTATCCTTTATGGTAACATCTCAGCACACAAAACCTGCCTGCCGGATCTGCGAAGACAAGAGTATATGCCGCCTCCAAAGACTTGCTCACTAGCCAAGAGACACCCCTCGAACGACCATCAAAACATGCTGAATAAAGGGAGAACCCCCTAGACAGCACGTCCTCACGGTCATGAGAAGAAATCCGGGTCTCTTGCACACAACAAACATTCACCCCGAGGCGCTGAAGGTCGCGAGAGAGCTTCGCCTTGCGAGACTCCAACCTCAGGCCCCGGACATTTAAACGAGCTAACCAGAGCGCCATAGAGAAGTCTGATTAGGGTTGTTTACCTGAATTGAACATTGCCGGGGTAAGGATACCGACAACTTCTCCCATAGACCCATGGCCTATCTCAGTTTTGATGGTACCGTTTTGGGAGATTCCGCCGATATCCCAGGGGAAAGTCAATTTTAGTGCTCTATAAAGGGAGGGGTGAACAAAAACCGGGATCCTCCCTGCACAAAACTGCTTCATTTTTCTTAATTTTTCGTTTTGTACTATGGCAATGGGCGGGGTCATACTAAACGAAGTTATTGCCTCGTCCAACATGGACCAAATTTGTTTTGTCCCATTCTCTGATCTTATGACTGTTAATATTCTTTGGGCCTTTGGGAAATTATTTGGATCATCGATGTCTTTATCGCCAAATTGCTTTATAGATAGCAGGTATTTCAGGTTTTTGATCCGGTTCTTTGGCCTTCTCCGCCTGTAAAGGAGAAATTTTACACACATCAGTACCTATATTATATATGTGTTTGGGTTTTTTCTTTTTTTTCTGTGGAATCTTGGGTGGGGCTTCTGTGCCTTTTGTTAAATAGAGGTGGCATTTTAGAAGATTTAATAGGAGAAGGACTGGGGGTATTGTGGGGTGTATTTGGTTGTCTAAATGGGCTGGGGTCTCTACTGAGAGGGATTTGGGACTGGGCAGAAGTGGAAGAGGGGTTGAGGGACGGGGAGAAGGTGGTGGGTCGGAGGATGTGGAGGGAGTGGATATCTTCGTAGAGTGGATATCTTGGTAGACGGGATGTAGAGGGCTGTGGAGACTGTGTAGTGAGAGAGTTCTTGGATGGAGACGGTTTTCCTTTTCTTTGTTGATCTAATTTCTTTTTCAGGTCCTTAATATTTTCTGTTTTAACGTAACCAGGATCCTACTTTCTTTGTAAATCTTCGATGGTCTGAATAGAAGCAAGGGCGTCGCCCTTACTGTTGTCAGAGGGAGTGGGGCTGTAAGTGTCTATAGTCCCAGGGGCTTCAAGGGACTGAGGACCCGCTGTCTGACGCTTCCCTCTGACCCTGCAAACTACCTGCCATTCCTCCTCTTCCCTCTCCTCAACCACACTTGCAGTGGAAGAAGGCTCTTAGGGGAATGGAGGCTTTGATGATGACCCAACCGGGGGTACAACCACTCCGGTCCTGGTAGCCGGCATGCCCATTACAGGCGTGGCGGTTTTTGAAGACTCGATCAGAGGGGGAGTTTGGTCGATTGGGACCTGAGATCCAGAGTCCTTCTTCTCTGGGCAGGAAGAGGATAGATGACCAGTCACTCCGCACTTCCAGCAAACTGGTTTAAGGCCGGTCACAATGACTGGCAGATTCAGTTCACCAACGTCAAAACAGTTGAGGATAGAGCCGAAGGCGTTTTGATCAAGCATCATACCAAAGCTCCATTCCCCAGTCAGGCTATCACAAGAAGCAGCCAGAATCTCACCGTATTGGGCCAAGAATGCCGCCAGGTGCTCTCTGATTACCTGAGGCGGGACCTCATATACCGCTACAGGGTCCTTCGCCGGCCCTGGTACTCTGTACGAAGGATCAAATCTTTCGTTATAAGATCCCTGGTTGTGGCTCTTATGCAGTCTTCGGCAGTGGGTAGCAGCACGTCCCACATGAAAAATCCCTTGCCCTTAACAATTCGGAGGGGCTTAAACCACAGAGACTCCAGTGATTTTAACACTGTGTCTTTAGTCGAACGACAAATTTTGCGCGAACGCTTGTCGACGACAAAAACTGACACTATTCTTTTCTCGATCTTCTTCAGTTCAATTGGAGCTTGCAAGAGCCCACCTTTCACCACAAAGTGTGCGTAACTCTTGGCACGCTCCAAGAACTCCGCAATATCGATGATGCATTTAGGAGGGGACTTCCAACAAGAGGGCGATTCCCTGGCCTCTGCATTAGCAGTTGAGTTGTCATTTGTCATTTTTGCACTTTTCAGCTTCCGTAGTTTTGGAGATTTTTTGAAGACTTTTTTCGTTTGTAGGAACTGTGGGAAGAGCGGGATATTCTTTATTATTATCCTTGTCCGGTGGATCTTTCTTTGGGTTAAATAGGTGCTTTCTAACTGATCTACGGAAAGAAGCGATTTTAGGCTTTTTCTTTAAAATTAAAAAAGAAGGTACTTTTTTTCCCTTCTTATCCATTTTTCAAAGAGAAGGGAAGGGGTGAAAAAAAGTGGGGGATAGTTAAACAAGTTTCGCCTTATAGGCGAAAGTAAAAAAAAAAAAAAAATTAACACCCGGTAACAAACAAATAAATCACAAGGTTCACCCGAAAGCGAGACAGCAACGAACAAATAAAATAAATATACACACAAAAAAATCA
Organism: Acanthosepion pharaonis; assembly: GCA_903632075.3. NCBI lineage: Eukaryota > Metazoa > Mollusca > Cephalopoda > Sepiida > Sepiidae > Acanthosepion > Acanthosepion pharaonis. The sequence continues at coordinate 1,216,699 of CAHIKZ030001412.1, forward strand.
CATGACGAGATAGAACAAATAAAACTTTTCACTTATACGTATAACAAATTTAAAAAAAAAATTACAATAAAAATTAGAAAAAACAATAAAGAACAAATATCGCCTAAAGGCGAAACAAAAAAAAGAAAAAGAAAGTAAACACGATAAGGAAAATAAACAATAAAACGAAAACGCTAGACAATGAAAAAGGAAAACTAGAATAAAAGAAAAAAGAGCAAAAATTAAAGGGGGGTAAAAATGAAATGGAGAGAAGAAAAAAATAAAAAACTTTTTCAAAACAGTCGTAAAAATGTAATAATAAAATAAACAAACTTGACCAAAATGAAGTTCAAACGCAAAAGGTTAAAATTCAACAAAAAGAGTCGGGCGATAAAGAGCTGTCAGCAACGGTCAAAAAAAAAAAAAAAACGACAAAAAGTCAAGGAAGGCGGACTGCAATCGTCAGGCCACGAGTGCTGTTATTTTTCTCGGCTATTTATATATATACGGGTCAGTGGTGCATTGTGGGTAGTCTATTTTGGCGGTTATTTCACCGGAAGTCGTTTATTTGGTTTTGCGAGTGTAAGAGCAAATATTGTATTCTCCACACCACTTTTGTTACAGTATAATTTTGTTATAATTGTTTTATAATTGTTTATTGTTAGTCATAGTCTATGTTAATATCTTGAATGCATAGTTTATAATTTAAACTTTATTATAAGTACATATGTATAGAAAAAAAATCTTATATAGGGTTCGGTACAATTCGCAGTTTCAAGCATTTGCTAGGTGGGTGCATGGAACTTATGTGGATTAGCCCACTTCGCTTCTTTAAAAGTCTTCCTTAGCGGGGCGAGGGCGCCCTTTAAGTCAATAAAAGGCAATCATATTCTCTCACTTCCTCTTTTTAAATCTGACACCAAAACAGGGTAAAATGTCCATATAAGCATATGTCCAACAGGCCACCATTGTACCTCAACACACCAGCTCATAACAAATGTTCAAACTGTTCTCATAGCCTCTACACACGTATGCACACGTCGGATGATTGGCGAACCCTTGCAAATACTCTCACGGTGGTGAATGGTTTCGCAAACCTCCTTGACACATTGATGAAGCGTTATATGTCTGCTGCATAAACAAATGCTTTTAGGTAACCCCAAAGATAAAAATCCAAAGGCTCGAGGTCGGGGGAACGTGCAGGCCATGGAACCGGTCTTCCCCTTCCCTATCCATCTTTCATGGTAGATGTCAGCCAGTGCATCGCGAACAACGTCACTAAAACGTGCAGGAACCCCATCATGCATGAACCACATGCATCTTCATATTAGCAGGGGTACATCCTCTAGTAGGTCTGGAAGTGTGTTCGAAATAAAGTCCCTATAGACAGTTTCTGTAAGACGTGCTGGGAGAACATATGACCAGACATATGACCGTACAATTCTAGCCCAAACATTAATTGCAAACTGATGCTGGTGTCTAGCTAGTATTGTACTATGGGGATTCCGAACCGCCCACAAATGTTGTTTGTGTAAATTTGTTATTCTTCCTTTATCAAAAGTTGCTTTATCCGTAAATAAGGTCAGTCTTTTCAGCAGTTTATGCAATAAACCACCGGCAAATGTTTCCCCGTTGTGAGCGATCAAAAGACCAAAGACTGTACACTTTTCAAATGATACGGATACAGGAGATGCTCTTAAAGTGCACTCCATGCGGTACTATGACATGTACGACATGAGCACTTGACATGTGCTGATACCTGGATCGTCGCCGACAGCCTGTAGAATGTGTTCTTCGTGGTCAGGCTTACGAGCTGATCTCTGTCTTCCTTGATACATAGTTTGTGATGCCACAGCCGCTGTCTGGATGATAAACAGCAGTAAGGTTTGAATGAAGCGGCTACCCTCGGTCTGGAAACGCAATCTGATACAGCCGTGCAGCCTCGTGTCTATTACCATTACGTGGCCTAATGTAAAAATCATATCTACCTGCTCACAATATGAATATCCTGTCATTGTTAAACGGAACACATCTCAGTTAACTCACTACTACATAAGTTAAACGTTGAAGGCAGACTAAGACACGAATGACAAATGTAACCTCGTCTATATGGCAGCACAACGCCATCTACCGTAAACTTTCTTTAAACTTAATAACTCAAAAAACGAAGGATTAGCGGGCATATGTTTATATGGACTTTTGGACTTGTTTTGGTGTGAGGAACACGGACCCAAAGGTTGTAAAAGTATTTTTAACACACACACACACACACACACACACACACACACACACACACACACACACACACACATATATATATATATATATATATAGAATTATTTGCTCCCCACTGAAAATTTGCATATTTTATAAGGAAATGCGTGTATTTGTGCGTACTTACCGAATAGTTGATTCCGTATTTAGTTTTGAATAATTGGTAAAATTTTTAAATGCTTCGATCTATTATATTCATAGTTATAGATGTTTTATAAAACTTGGTGTAGTCCAAAGTTATTGCCCCCACCCCACACACACCATGGAAATTATTAAATAATATTCCTCTATGGCAATTGTAATGTTTTTTCTTAATTTTACATTTAACATAAAGAACCTTTGAAAATGAAATAGTATTGACCTGATTCTATAAAATTCTAAAAGTTAATGAAGAAGACAATATGTGAGTAGTATGTACCGCGATAACTCATTCGTTCTGCAACCATGGCGAAAACGGCTGAACTTGACAAGAAGTTCCGGATGAAGATAATTGATGCGTACAAATACGGTGATGGGTATACAACACTTTCCAAGCGTTTAAATGTTCCTATATCCACAATTCGTAGCATTATGAAAAAATAGAAAGCGACTCATTGTATCGAGAATAAATTATGGACTTTCAGAAAATGGTTAATTTATGAAAGAATGGAAAGGACAATTGTTAGAAATGTCTCGAAGAATCCCCACTGAACGACAAAGGATATTGTAAATGAGGTAAAAGACATCAGGGTTGGATGTATCGACGAAGACAGTTACTAGATGCTTTCATTAAGCAGGAATACGGGCTTGTCGCTCAAAGAAAATTCCCTTGTTTAAGGCTAAACACCTAAAATGCAGATTAGCTTATGTTAGAAGTCATCTATTATATTCATAGTTATAGCGTGGGAGTAAATATTGGGAGTCTGTTTTATGATTAGAAGAAAACAAACTAGGACTAATGAAATCCCGTTATGTATGAAAGAAAGTGAATGAAGTTCACAAACCAAAAATACCCCCACTACAATTAAGCACGGTGATGGGTGAATTCTGCCTTGGGTATGTTTTTGCTGCTTCCGGGCCAGGAGAATTAGTCAGAGTATAGGTATCATGGATAAAGAACAATATCTGGCTATTCTTAAACAAATTTCACAAAAGCTGTCTTTGGGGCATCACTGGATATTTCAACATAAAAATGTTCCGAAACACACGGCAAAAATTATTACAAAAGGCTTAGAAGGCAGCCAAATTAAGGTCCTGACCTAAAAGCCATTGAAAATGTATGGATACATCTGAAGAAAAAAAATAAAGAAGTCCTTCGAATTTGGAGGAAATAGAAGTGATTGCCAAGGAAAAATGGAGCATAATACGTATCAGTGTGTGTAGTGATTTTGTAACAATCTATCAGAAACGATTATAGGCAATAAACAAGAAAAAGGGATACACAATTGTTTCTTGAGGAAAGAGGGTCAATTATTTTGTCCTATGTTAAATGATTTTTTTTGTATTAGTGTTTAAAATTAAAATAAAAACAAAATTGTGTGGGCATCACTGCACACTTTTTAAAAACCCATTCTGAAAAAAGGCACATGAAGTTTACAGGAAAAGTTGAGATATTACAGCTTTATGTGTAATTATTGAAGTAGGAGGTGTCAATAATTCTGTCCAATAATCAATCAGCCAATCTATCTATATATCTTTATCTGCATATATATGTATATTTATATATATATATTTATATATATCTTTATCTGCATATATATGTATATATATATATATATATATATACATGCATATTTATATATATGTATATTTATATATGTATGTGTAATTAAATATATACACGTATACTTATATATATATATATTTAATTGTATATATATATATATATATATATATTTAACTGTATATATATATATATGCATATTTATATATACACGTGTATATTTATACATATAAATATATATGTATATATATATATATATATATATATCGATATTTTATATACATATATAAATATATATTTATATAAATGAATATTTATATATAATATATAGTTGTATATATTTATATATTATATATATATAACCGAACGCTCCTCTGTAGCCAAATCGATTTAAGGCACGTCAAGCTAAATGACGGTTCTGTATAGGATACAGTTTCAAATCCTGTCGGAGGACGAATATTTTCTGTGAAAATTTCTCGGACACTCAGGCCAGTAAATGTTGTTTAATACTGTTTATTATAAACAGAGCATTTACTTAAATATTTGTATTTATAAAAAGAATGTATAAACATAAAAATGTCTTTATATATATATATATATATATATATATATATATATATATATATATATATATATATTTCACACAAAAAAAATTGGCATAAGGATAGAATTCAAGTACAACTCAATGTCCAGGACTGAGTAACAATATAATAAAATATATATGAAGCAACAATCTTCCCCGAAGAAAATATCAACCAGAAAAAAAAGATATATAGGTATGTCCGCTGGTGCTTGGAAGCAGCGTCTATACAACCATAGACGCTCATTTGAATATTGATACCTCAAAAATCAAACTTCCTTATCTGGTGGATAAGGGACTAACCCCGCATTTCGAATGGAGATTCTTATCAAGAGCGGGAACCCCTAATAACTTGCGCGATCGGTGTGATCTATGCATTGCGGAAAAAGATTTTATTATCAAAGATAAAAATCATGATGAGTTGCTAAATTTTCGTAGTGAGATCATTTCCAAATGTATACATAAAAAACGATTTAAAACATAAACACGGTTTTATAACGTGTTGTTACCTATAACAGTTCCATCTTGGATCACTAACATCGGACATGACATTTAAATGGAATGACTCTTATGATTATCTATATCTATATATATATATCATTGTGTATGTTTATGTGATGCTCTTGTTCATGTTCATGATGACGGTCGTCTTTGAGTATAGAATCCAGAGGTTAGCAGTGAATATTTCGAAGACATTAGGGAAGCGTTGTTCAGGTTAGCAGTGGATATCCCGGTAAAGTAGCAGAGCGTAGTTCTTCCTTCTGTTCCTCTTCGCCTGACAAGCTGGCACTGGATATTCGGAGAGAGTAAACAAAATGGCCACCTTTATACACGAATTGAATATTCTACGTATTCTGATTGGTTAACCTTCTATTGGTGGACTATAAAGTGAGTCCAGTCATTTGGGCTAGCGCACTAGTAGATGTATACACCCCGTGTTGGAGTGTTTGTTTTTGAGCGTATTGAACAAGCGATTGAACAAGCGATTGGACAAGCGTTTGGAAATTGCTACGATTTGTTAAGATTTTGAATTTATTTTCTTAAAAACCTTTTTTAACTTTTTCAGTTTGACTTTTTACTTGATTTGTTGATATATATTTGTTCTTTTCCTGTTTTTGCTGATTTCCTTTTTTCCCTCCTCATCGTTTTTGTTTACATCTTCTTTTCGTATTTATTATTTGAACTGTTTATTGTCTTTGGTTGTCCCCGTTTTTCCTTCTGTTTTATTTTGTTCATGTATATTGAAAAAATAATATAAAAGAAAAAAGAAAAGGAAACAGTCGATTTGTGTTTGGTGTCAGCCAAATATAGCTAAAGACACAAATATTTCACCGCCGGTGTCCCCGGAAAAAATGTATGGAGCGAGAATAGGCCGGTAGAAAAAAATGCCGACTATTATGTCATGTAAAGGGAGAAATTTGAAAATTCCTTTAAAGGGAACGAATTTCTTACAATTCCTGAGGCGCTAAATGCTGTTAACACACGCACAATATCCCTGCTGACTTCCGATATTAAAACTCGGAAATTAATTGCAGTCACCAGGGAAGCAATGGAAGACGCCCTGAAAGTATTGAACATCAAACCAAAAGTGTTGGCAAGGAGGAGTAATGCTTTGTGGGATATCCTCCTGTCAACCGAACAGCAAGTCAAAGATCTGGCAGGCAGCATCCTGAACGCAAAAAATCTGCGTAATCAAACGGAATACATGGGCACGAGGAGTGCAAGAATAACCATCCATGGAGTGCCCGTCGATATCTGTGAAGACAGGATGGGAGCTTTTTTTTTCAGGATATGGACAGGTGCAGGAAGTAAAAAGACTAAGGAGCAAGACAGGGATTGCGACAGGTGACATGGAACTATCTATCACGGTGGACAGAGACAATTTTAGAGACATCCCGAATGTACTCGTCTGCCGTAATAAACGAATGTTGGTGGTGGTGGAAGGCAGGAAGCCGTGTTGCTGGCCATGTGGAGCCGCGGGGCACATGGCCAAAGAGTGTCCTGGGAAGAGTACTCAACCGCCACCTCAACCAGTAATAACAACAACAGCAGCAGTGGTTGAGGAGACTCCTTCAAAGAACAACGAAGGAGAGTGGAAGGAGGTGAAGAGCCGAAAGGCCGCAAAAGCGCTGTCCCCCTCAAAAAAGGAAGGAGCACAAGGTGACAAGAAGAAGCAGCTCCAGAAGGAGATGCAGCCTCAAAAAGAGGTGCAGCAGCATAAGCAGACGAAGCCTCAAAAAGAGGTGCAGACGCACAAAGAAATGCAGCCTCAAAAGAATGGGTAGCAGAAAGAAAAACAACAGCAGCAAAAACAGCAGCCGCAGCAACATCAACAACAGAGTGAGGAACAGCAGCCTGACACATCGATGGAGGTGGACAAAATGCCTCCTCCTCGGCCGACAACCTTAAAGAGGTCGAGAGAGGAAGAGGACGAAGAACCCACACATAGACACTCTAGACGTAGTAGGGCGGAGGCAGTCATAGATAGAAACAGGGTGCTCTCTGTCCCTGCTTCGCCAAGTAAAGCTGAAAGAGCAACATCCACGAGCAGAAGTATCTCTTCTTCTTCTACCTGTCTTCCCTCCCCTTCCCCCTCCAACTCTTCCCGTAGTTCAATTGACACACCCACACACATCTACTTCTTCCCCTCCTCACCCATCAAGGGAGAAGAAGAAAAAGAAACTTTTCCCAGGCCCAGACGACATCTGTAAGGTAGATAGAGAGGAGTTTAAAAAGAGCCTATCCAAACATAAACGGTCTCTTTTAGGAATCCTGGTCAAAATGGATACCATCGACGGAAAGTCGGTTGAGGACCCCCGGAATTTCCCCCACGCCCCCCGGAATGACTACTCTAGTGAGAGAAACCGGAGGCTCCCTCAAAGTGTAGAAGCACTCGTATGAAGCCAAAGAGGCCTACCCTGAAATAAGGGTGATGGTATTGGAAAATTCCAATTTAAAGAAACTGAATCATTTTTGTTCTGGGAGGGTCCTGGTGTTACTCCATCCCTCGCTATATAGGGCAGTTAAGCTAACGTACCCCATGGACGTCGGCGGTATTGTCCTGGATGGTCGGATGACGACGGAGTTAGGAACATGAAGCCTGGGACAATCCGTCGGGGTCCTGACATCTGGAGATTTCCGCCTCGTATGTGAGTAGGTTTTTGCACTTATTCTTTTTTTCTTTTTGCAGGCCTAGAAGATGGAAATTAAGATAGCGACGCTGAATGCAAGGGGCTTGAGGGATCGGAGTAAGGCTGCCCGCCTGCTTCGGCACCTCTTGTCCTTTGGAGTGGATGTTGCCACGATCGAAGAAACCCACTTTGTTTGCAGTTCCGATGCGTGTGTGCTGGAGGATGACTTTGTCGTCTATTCAGGGCACCGGTTTGCCAGAGTAGTTTCTTTGCTTGTCAGACGTACCCTTGATGCGAAGGTGGACCTTGTGCATACCGATGCAGAGGGCCGGTTGATCGTGGCCGATATTGCCGTGAAAAGTGGTTCGTTCCGAGTCGTTGTGGTTTATGCGCCCAATGACCGGGAGGAGCGGGTCTCGTTTTTCGGCGGTTGGGGCCGTTCCTAGTGGATTCGACGCGCCTAGTTCTAATGGGGAAATAGAATGCCATCCTGGACCCCAAGTTAGACAGGGTTGATCTGATCGACGATTATGGTCTCGTCGATAGATACCGGGTCGATCACCCCGGGGGGAAAATGTGGACGTGGGCTCTTAGTTGGCCTTTTGACAAGGTAGTTAGCTACCTTGACAGAATGTTAGTTAGAAGAGCCGACGTAGATCTATTAGATTATCCCACGTTCCACTGGGTAGGCTATTCGGACAACAAACTCGTTTGTGACGGGGTGGCGTTAGGAAATAGGCCTAGAATGGCTGGGTACTGGAAGTTCAATCTGTCCTTACTAGACAGGCGGGACTTCCAGGAACAGCTAACTAGACTAGTGCAGCGGGAGCTAGTGGGGGCGGTTATCGGGAATAGGTGGTGGGAGCGACTTAAGTCTAGGATTAGGTCTTTCACCACTGATTTCAGTAAACGGCTCGCTCTAGATAGAGCTGAAAAGGTGAAGACACTTAAGGCTAGTTATTCCCGGACAGTGGCTGGGGGGATCCCCTAGAGATAGCCTTAGCTAGGGAGGCCCTGGATCGTTCGAATAGCGAGCGTTACATGGGCCAGGTAATTAGACATAAGTTTAGTAAGATATCTTCCGAAGCCGTGAATTTGGGCGCAGATCTGCGCAGGGAAGAGGTCCGTCGAAGTGGCGATCGTTACATTCGTGAAGTCAAATCCCCGGAGGGGCATACTCTTCGGGCCACTGACGACATGTGCGAGACTGCGTTTCGGCGCCATTTCGAGAGCCGGTTTATCAAGGCAAAGCCTGGTCTCCGCTGTTTTGAGGAAGGAGTTTCGCAGCTATTTTTTTGACTTTAGTTTTTGGCTTTCGCCGACTGAAGCGGATAGCTGCGATGGGAGAGATGAATGGAGGGCGATGAGTTCTACGTGGCATTGAAGAAGGTCGGCAGAGGCAAGTCGCCCGGTCACCAATCAGAAGACGTAGAATATTCAATCCGTCGTGTATAAAGGCGGCCATTTTTTTTTCTACTCCCGAATGTCCAGTCCAGCTTGTCAGAATGTCAGTTCCAGCTTGTCAGGCGAAAGAGAACAGAAGGACGAACTACGCTCTGCTACTTTTACCAAAATATCCACTGCTAACCTGAACAACGCTTTCCTACTGTCTTCAAAATATTCACTGCTAACCTCTGGATTCTATACTCAAAGACGACCGTCATCATGAACAACATTGGTTATGAGCCCAGACCACGACTATATTTTGACGGGAATGAATCGAGATATGAATTGTGGGAGACGAAGTTCTTAGGCTACCTCAGAATACAAAAACTCCATGACATCATCCTTTGTGAAGACGACCAAAAGGGGGATGATGATTTTATGGAAAAAATGCAAACGTGTTCGCTGAATTAATACAATTCCTGGATGACAGGAGTTTGTCTTTGATAATGAGAGAGGCCAAGGACAATGGACGGCGAGCTCTACAAATTTTGCGTGAACACTACTTGTCAAAAGGTAAGCCTAAAATTATTGCTTTATATACTGAACTAACCGCGTTAAAGAGACGAGAAAATGAATCTGTAACAGATTATATTATACGAGCTGAGAATGTCACAAATGCCTTAAAAATTGCAGGTGAGACTATCTCAGATGGGCTGCTAATAGCCATGGTCTTAAAGGGTTTACCACCGACATTCAAACCATTCACGACAGTTATAACTCAAAAAGATAAACAATTAACTTTCACTGAGTTTAAAATTGCGTTACGTAGTTATGAAGAAACTGAAAAAAATGTACCCCCCCCCAAAATCAAGGCAATAACGTAATGCAACTGAGAACGTCATTAAAAAAAAAATTCAGAAAACCAGTCCCTCAAACCTATCAGACTAGGAATTATGATATTAAAACAAGGGGCTTAAAAACAATTATTACAAGAACTATAACAGAAATAACAATACTAAAAGAAATATCGTTTATTTTTTCGTTGTGGTAAAAGTCGGCCATGTCCGTGCAAAATGTCAATTTTATACACGGAATGATTTTTGTAAAAATGTAAAAACTTCTTCGAATGGACGAACATATGCCTTTTCGTTTGGATTGGATACTGTAGCCAATAGTTATAATTCTTACCTAGTCGATACGGGTGCGACAAATCATGTAATTACAGATGAAACAAAATTTATTAATTTTGACCCCAATTTTGAGCCCGATTCACATTTTATCGAGTTAGCTGACGGGACCAGAGCTAATAATTTAGTTTTAAAAAGAGGCGATGCCTGTATTTATTTACGAGATACTAAAGGAAATATTTGTAAATGTTTATTAAAAAGGGCTTTATATATTCCTAAATTTAAACAAAATATTTTTTCGGTTCAGTCTGCAGTTAAAACTGGTGTTAAAGTCAATTTTCACCGAGACAATTCAAAGTTAATATAGACGGAACTGAATTTAATATACAGAAAAATGGACGTTTGTGTTATTTGAAAAGTATTAAGTCTGCGAAGACAGCCACGCACGACTTAAGGACTTGGCATAAAATATTAGGCCACTGTAATATTTCGGATGTTAAAAGATTACAAGAACACGTCACTGGAATGAAAATTACATTTCCGAAGGACTTACAATATTGTGACACGGGAAAATGACGAAATATAGAAATCGGAGTCGGATCCCAAAATCAACAGATATCTTGTTCAGAGTTTATTGCGACTTAGCGGGTCCAATTTCCCCAAAGGGTATAGACACCTATTCATATGTATTAAACTTTGTTGACGAATATTCAGGACTTATTATGATATATTTTCTGAAAAACAAATCTGATACCCTGCAAGCTACAAAAATCTATTTATCCGATATCTCCCCGTATGGAAAAGTAAAAATAATTCGGACAGATAATGGTGGAGAATTTACTTCTGATGCGTACGAAAACCTCCCAATAAATGAAGGCATTAAACATGAGAAAACTTGTTCTTATTCTCCACACCAGAACGGAGTCGCTGAACGTAATTGTTTGCTAATAGAATCTAAGTTACCCAAAAATCTGTGGGTTTATGCATTAAATACAGCCGTATATATAAGAAACCGTTGCTATAATAGTAACATTAAAAAGACTCCTTACGAAGCTTATACGAACTTCAAACCCAATGTGAGTGATATGCATATTTTTGGTACAATTTGCTATACATATGTCGACCCCAGGGCGAAACTAGATCCAAAAAGTGAAAGGGGCATATTTATTGGGTATGACAAGACAAGTCCAGCTTATATGATTTATTTTCCACAAACTAAAATGATGAGGAAGATCAGATGCGTCAGATTTACAGATTCCTTTGAGTCAGGGGAGGAACCCGAAGAAAAGAACATTAACTGCGAGGAACTAGTCCAATCCGAACTAGTATGGCCTAATTATGGGCCTATGAGTAGAAAACTCGTTCAAAATCCACAATCAAAGGAAGGTGTTATACCAGATGATATAGACGAGGAAAAATCAGACGCAAAACTTGAGTAAAAAAAAAAAAACTGATGAGGGGGGGGGACAAATTCCGCGTTATCCGACAAGAAATAGAAGAAAGCCAGACTATTTTGGAATGGGTCAATGTAATATCTGTGACATTGACTGTTGCTATTCGGTACAATGTATCCCAAAGAACTATCAAGAAGCCATACATTCTGTCAATTCCAAACGGTGGATAGCTGCCAAAAAAAAAAAAAAAGAAATTAAATCTTTAGTATCAAACGACACTTTTGAATTAAAAAAGGCCCCGGATGATAAAAATATTATCGGCAGCCGTTGGGTTTATACTGTAAAGCGAACTGAGGATGGATCGCCAGTGTGCAAGGCTCGTTTTGTAGCTAAAGGATTTTCGCAGATATAAGGGAAAGATTATGTAGAAACATTCAGTCCAACAACAATCAGAATTTTGATGCAAATGGCAGCACATTATGGTATGGATATACACCATATAGATGTTAAAGCAGCTTATTTGAACGCTGCCATCGACTATGAAATATACATAGAACCGCCAGAAGGTTTTGAAGAAGGTGATAATTATGTATGGAAACTTAAAAAGTCACTATATGGACTCAAACAGAGCGGAAGAACATGGAATAAATTAATCCATTCTTATTTAATTGAACAACAATTTCAATCCTCCCAAGTTGACCCATGTCTGTACACGAGAACATTTAATAATGAAATATTAGTAATTCTGGTTATTTGGGTTGACGATATGTTAATTGCATCAAAGTGTGAGGCCGCTCTATCAAAAATCAAAAATTCCCGAGAAATAAGTTTTAAAATGACTGATTTGGGCCGACTATCATGGTTTCTTGGTATACAGTTCGAATTTGAAGGCAACACTATTACAATGAATCAATCTAGATACATCGAGAGGCTCTTATCTAAATTCAGCATGCAAAATTGTAAAACAAGAACTACTCCATGTGAAATGGATTTAAACACAATTATGAATAATGAAGATGGTATAGCGGCGTGTGAGAAAGAATACAGAACATTGGTTGGAAGTCTTATTTACGTGATGACATCAACCAGGCCAGATATCTGCTATACGGTTACTAAGTTGTCCCAAAACTTAAATAAACCGGGGACTGTGCATTTAACAAGAGCTAAGCAAGTATTACGTTATCTAAAGGGAACTAAGAGTCGGTGCCTAGTATTTCGACAATCAGATAAACCATTAAAATTGGAAGGATTTTGTGATGCTGATTGGGCAAACTCACCAGATCGTAAAAGTATAACAGGCTATTGCTTTAAGCTAGCAGACGGTAATCCAATACTCAGCTGGAAATCGAAGAAACAGGGAATGATTTCACTTTCTACTTGTGAAGCTGAATATATTGCATTGTCAAAAGCAACACAAGAGGCTATTTTTCTTAAATTACTAATAAAAACAATTACAACACTGGTAATAACTGAGCCAATAATTATTTACTGCGACAATCAGGCCAGTATTGCTTTGGCTAGAAATCTAATAATACATCAAAGATCAAAGCATATCGATATTAAATATCAATTTGTTAGGGACCAAGTACAAAAAAGAAAACAGTACAAATTGAATACGTTCAATCGGGAATGAATATGGCGGATTTACAAAACCAATTACGAAATTGAAATTACGGGCTTTCACTTCTACCATATTTGGTACTGACTTATAAGGTCCTTATTAGTCCTGAGCAAGACGTAAAACTGCATCCATTAAGTCCCTCTTAGGTCCTTATTAGTCCTGGGTAGGACGTAAAACTGCATCCATTAGTTATTGTCTTAGAAACGTCAGTTCAGTTTTTGGTATGAATGTGAGCATCCCTTAGTTTCGGGGTATAAATGTAAATAGTCTACTTTTAGCCCAATCCTCTTCTAATGACCCTAGTTTTTGGGTGATATAAATTTTAAATAGTCCTACTTTTAGCCCAATTTTCTTCTTTTAATGACCCTCAGGATCACTCTGACCCGGAGTGATAGTGACTGTTTTAATGGGTCCCAGCTATGGGTAAAATAACAATTTTTCCACTTTTTTTTGTTGTGATCACAACCCAAATTTATAATATTGTTGTTAATGTTTATTAACCTGAAATACTTAACTGTGGACAAAATGATATGACTAATTTTTGTGGATATTTTTTTTTAAAAAAAAAAAAAAAAAAAAAAAAATAAAAAAAAAAAAAAAAAAATTTTTTTATGAATAAAAAAAAATTTTTTTTTGAATACTAAAGTATTTGTTCCATATTAATATTGACTTTACTAATATTTTGAAAGAAGATTCCATAATATACCCAAAATAAGGGGTGTTGTTGCAGTTTTTTTTTATATATATATATATATGTAACTAGTGAGTTAGCCCAAATGACTTGACTCACTTTATAGTCCACCAATAGAAGGTTAACCAATCAGAAGACGTAGAATATTCAATCCGTCGTGTATAAAGGCGGCCATTTTGTTTACTCTACCCGAATGTCCAGTCCAGCTTGTCAGGGCGAAGAGAAACAGAAGGACGAACTATGCTCTGCTACTTTTACCAAAATATCCACTGCTAACCTGAACAACGCTTTCCTACTGTCTTCGAAATAAAAATAGGGGGTTTAATATTGATGGATGGGAGAGAAGTTTAATTTTATACATCATGGATAATGATATCAATTGTTTCATGGACGGGAACATTAGTAAAAAATTGTACATCCAAAGATGCGATTATTTGTTTTTTTGGTTTTAAGAATGAATTTGTATAAATTCATTTGTGGAGTTAATACAATATTTACCTGGGAGATAGGGAGTAATTAATTTGTTAAGGGTTTTTGAAAGGTAATATACTCATGTAGCTATGTGTGAAATGATAGGTCGGGGGGATGATCTTTTTTATGGACTTTTGCATTTCCGTAAAGGTAGCCAGGTTGATAGTCACCTATAATCTTTTGAAGTTTTGCAGGATCCTGTGTCAGCATTGTTAGCAGCAATAAGTTTATTGATAGGGTTTTTAATTTGGGAGGTGGTGTTTTTGGTCAACATTTTAAATTTATAATGATCGTCCAAAATTACCTGTAATTTTGAGTGTTACTCATGTTTGTTTAAAATAATGAAAATATTCGTCTTATCAGCTCGTCGGATAATACAATAATGTTATTTTTTAGTTTTATGGCTGCTTTTATTAAAGGAGTGTTTATAATCCCATTTGCATTTTTATGCTAACGGCTTTTAATAGATTCGGCTTTAAGTAATATATATGTATAAGTGTGTATATATGCAGATGTATGTATATATATATATATATATATATATATATATATATATATATATAACCACAAATTAGATGTCTTTTTTAAGAGCAGCGTTCAGGTTAGCTTTTTCATTTCTCCGACGGATTTGCTATTGAGACAGGAGTAAATGGTAGTTTTATCAGCATAAATGCCTACTTTGGAACTGATGACATCAGGAAGATCATTGATGAAGATCAGAAACAGCGTAGGACCCAGGATAGAGTATTGATTAAATCAAATAATCGTCCAATAATACCGTAGACCTTGAGCTTATGTAGAAGACCAGCGTGCCAAACCCTGTCAAACGTCTTCGAGATATCTAGAGCCACACCACGAGCTTGGCCATTATTAAGAGATTGATATACATATTCAGTGATGGTCGTTATTACATCAAGAGTAGACCTGGCGAAGAATAAGGCCATACTGTTTGTCAGAGAGTAGGTCGTGTGAAGTAAAATGCTTAACCACTTCAGTATGGATTAGCCTCGAATACTTTCCTGAAAAGCGGTAGGAGACTAATAGGGTGATATTGGCGTCAGAAGGCTCTCCGAGTTCTTAAAAACAGGAACCATAAGCTGGAATAGAGGAAGCAGCAAGGCAATAGTTGTAGAGTTTGAAGAAAACTGGTGTCAGCTCGGTAGCATATTTCTTTAAGACGATGGCTGGGATTCCGTCAACCCCGCTTGCTTTATGAGAATCTAATTTAGAAATGATGTCTGAGACCAGTGACGTGGATATGCGCATATTCTCAGTAGAGACCTTGTTCTAGTGGGGAAATCAGGTGTGGGTACTCCAAATGAGTCGAGTGTTGAGTTGGAAGAGAATTCCCGAGCAAAGCATGCAAACTTATCAGCTGTAGATGTCAGGACTTACTTCGAATTGATTGAATAGAGATAGGGATTAAGGTTTTGCTGTTGTTCAGCACACTCTTGCAGAGCCGCCAATAATCTCTAGAACCAAACTTGCGAGATGCTATACGTTGGTTCATTCTATCAGCAAATAGTAACTTCGGTTGGTTGAAGACACGCTTGCACTCACTACGAACAGAGACAAATATCACTCTGGTACAACCGGAAGAAGTGATTCTTGTGGGCTATAGCGGCCGAGCATGCGGATGAGCGCGATTTAATTTGGTATTTCCTTGCTGGAATGAATGCATAGATTCCGGTTTTCACCCAGGAGACCTCAGACGTGCATTTTTAAACATTCTGTCCATTTTCAAAAGAACAGCAACCAGAAAGCTATCAACCCGTTACCCTCAGGATGAAGAGACGTTGCCACCATGCACACATGTTACAAAAAAGTCGAGACCTCCATTAGAAATTCGACAAAGTGTTCAAAATGGCAAAGACCTAACCCTGAAAGAATTTTACAAGAAGAAAATCAGTCCTGGGTAGACTTCTAGTTAAGTTATACAAAAGAATGGACAACACGAATAACCTATTTCTACGATAGTGGACTGAAAAGTTAAACAGCTGATTATGAAGGAGTGATGCTAGAGATATAAAATTTTTCATGCATTTATTTCAAATCTATCAATAACTGCACAGTTTCTTTCCACGTAAACTGACATGTTCAAAGACGATTTCAAAAGTACTAGTAGCAACTTCTTTTGAAAATGGACAGAATTTGGCATCATGGTGTTATCAAGTACCTGTAGAAAAAGGGTTTAGCCCCAAAGGATATTCAAGCTGACATGATTACTACATTAGGGGATGACGATCCAGCATTATCAATAATGCAGAAGTGAGCAGATCAATTTAGGAGAGGGAAGGAGAGTCTTGAAGATGACCTAAGGTCTAGACGCCCTGCAACTACCACCGCCGAGCAAAACATTGATCGTGTTCACCACATGCTGATATGGATGACAGGTGATTGACTATAAATCAATCATTTCATATACAATGCCAAAGGAAAAGTGTACATTATACATTTTTTTTGATTCTGTAGATTATTGCACATAATCTACAGAATCAAAAAAGAAAACACACACACAAAAAAAAAAACACACAAAAAACTGGGATTATTATATTACTTACAAACTCAATGGAAAATGTTTAGCTAATCCCAATATAAAGATTATCCTAAACAATTAAAAACAGTTAAAATTAATAGATGTAAAAACAGAGAGCTTACTTTACATCAGAAGCAGGTGTATCAAACCGAATGTAAATAATGTTCTAAAACTAGGTCAGCGAAGCATAGCAAAATTAAAAACAAAACAAAAAAAACTATTATATAAACATAAAAAGGAAACCAAAATTAAACAACACACTAAATGCATTTGTATGGCAAGGAAATTTTTGTGTTCAAAATTTTGACGTGGAAAATGCCGTTTTAATGAAAATTGAATATAATTTACTCAAATCAAGAAGTATTAAAAATGACCAGATCTCCGAATCCCCGGGGTGGTTTCAATTTATCGCTTGCTCTAATTAAATTAGTACTGAAACAATATGAAATACAAAGTCCTTAACTTAAATCTAAATAGAAATAAAAACTGAGATGAAAATTTGTCAAAATCTAATTTTTAAAACGATACTGTTAAAGTAAAAATCAAGCAGTCATATATCTAATGTGAATCAAATGATGTCTCGCTAATATAGATTTTTAAAAATAAAATTATTTTTCTAATGAAACAAAAGCCATTGACGAAACATGTCAAAACAGAAGTTTTCAAAATTCTCTTATATATTTATAACATCACATTTATATATATATATATTTATATATATATATATATATATATATATATATATATATATATATATATATATATATATATATATATATATATATATGCAGCATGGCTGGGTGTTGCTTGTGCTTGATTCAAAAATCTTACGACACATACAGCAATCGCTATCACTTGACTTAAAATATTTTTGCCCTTCTTTGCCTTTAAAGGAGTGCCCTTTGCCGTGCTGATGTTGCTACATGCCTTACTTCTTGCCTATCTCACACTGCGAATTTTTCCTAAGTTAAACATTAAATCTGTTACGAAAAAAGAACTAAACAAAATGAATACAAAACGATCAGCTTTAAAAAAGAACTCGTAACTGGAAAAACCGAATGAAATTAACAACAAATACGCCCAACCCAGTTCTGCAGAATCAGAATCAACGTCGACTTTAAGCAAGCGAATGAGCCAATTGGAGTAAAGTGCCATGCAGATTTACATTTTTCCCACTTGTGACGAATGCAGCTATCGATTTTTTTTGCATGCTAGTTAACATTCGTGTCAGTCAGCTGTTGGCTCTCACGCTGGGCAATAGAATATTCCTGCGTATTCGTGGCAGCCAGCTATAGGCTCTCACTCTGGCCAGTAGAAAATGGCCGCAAACTACATGAAAACTGGCGTAGAAGCATGAAAAAATCGATTATTTCCACTATCGATGGGAGTTGGAAAATGCAAGGTTGGTCTTGGCCTTCCCGCTAACTTGGAGCATGTGCATGTAAATTTTAGTGTAAATCCTGCCTTATATATATATATATATATATATATATATATATATATATATATATATATATATTCTAAAAGAATTAATGGATTTTGTGTTTGATCCAACATAACTTTCTATCTTTAAACGTCATTTTAGTGGATACCTATTTTTGAGTAGACAATCCATTTATTTTAAACAGTCTTATATTTCGTCTACAGGCCCGCACATTCGAGAACACTTGAAAATGTATTTTCAATCAAGGACTGTTGAAAGACAAGCTAATTCTAAAAACAACGGTCACCTGCGTAAATGCGAACTTCTTCAGCAAAATGTATGGAGCACTATGTTTGCTTGGCGTTTTTTTACGTTTGTGGAAACAATAGGCTAGATTTGGCTGACTCATTCTGTCCAGTGAAGATGATCTGACTGACACCAAATCGGTTGGGTTTCGATCCGGGCTTGAGGCTTTCGGTTGTCCAGTCGCACTGAGAAGCTGTGATACAGTGAAAAAGTAGTGTTTGCGAATGACATATCTATCTATCTATCTATCTATCTATCTAGATAGATAGATAGATAGATAGATAGATAGATAGATAGATATATTCGCGCATAAACATACACATGATTGTTATCTTTCGTTAGATAACGTGTAAATTGCTAGATATTCGTTCATATTCGTATGAATCTGAGTATTAAAATGTATTTCAGTAAAAATACTAAAGCTGTTTTAAAATGAGAATCTCGTATTAATGTAGTTCAGAGTAGAGAAACGTTTTATTGCTACAAACAAAATATGTAATTTGTATTATGCAATTCGTAATTATTTAATTTTACTGAATGCTTTTATATCTAAAATATTCTTGTAAGTGAGGTTTTCTGTGATGTCCAAAAATCAAATGATTGTGAGGAAATCACTTTATGAAAGATATTAAATCGAATAGAAAACATTTGCGTTTCTTTTAACGTTTTAAATATAATTTTTTATGTCATTGGGCAACCAATGGAATGAAATAAAATTCGAGATGTTTATTTAAACCGCGATTCCATTTCCTCTAGTTTTGCAAAGATATCTTTATATAGTTTTGTATTAAACTAAAAGCTTTCATCAATGCTAAGAAGGGTACTTAACAATCTCTGTGGAAATCCATCTTATCTCTGATGAACACATACTCAAGGCAACACTTGTTATGTGTGCGGTTTTTTCAAAATATATTTTTAACAACTATTTCAATATAAAAATTTCCAAAATATAACCTATGACCTGGAACTGGAATTAAAGTAGTGATGGCGCGTAATCTGAATTCATCATAAAAATTCAGAATGTAGAAACACTTCAAATAACTCGATGTTTTCTTACGTTTTGTTTGTTTTGTGTTGCATTTTTCTGTTTATGATAGCGAAAAAAATGATTTAAAAATTATTTTTGCGTGTAAGATATATTTGACCGAATTTTGGAGTAGTAGAACATGTCCTTTATTTTTAGGAAGGATTTTCCAATGAAACTTTAAGTTAAAAGTTTTTACTAAGCACGTCATTCTAACAAGAATGACTGAGAAATTGCAAATAATTAATACTCACCTAGCCCTCTTCCTCTTGAAAAACAGTTTTTCTTTCCCGAGGTTCCTGTACACTCTCTGCAATCTCGAACAAGATTTCTTAAACGAGATAGATATCACATTTAAGAGATACGGGGTGTTAATTTTCAACGTTAATTTCGACGACACAGGCTAGAGGGAGGCGAAGCTTCCTTTGCGTTTCAGAGGTCTGGTCCTCCGATCAGCGGCAGACTTGGCCCTTTCAGCATATCTTTCTACACTTTCTTGCAGTCGTCAATTAATTGACAAGATACTCGATGGATTGTCTCACTCTTTTTCGGGTAGTTCTTTCAAACAAACATGCAGTGAATTACTTTCTATCCCAAAAGACACATCAAAACAGAAAAGATAGCATAAAATAAAATGCGAGGCCAATTTTACTAATTTGAGGCTCTCTCTGGATCAGCACCGCTTCGCCTGTCTACTATCTGTTTCATAACTGACTCCTCATCTACTTGTACCCTTCTGGATGATGAGTGCACCCGTGATCCGTCTTGGGCTGAAATTATGTGAGCGTCACAGATGCAGATGTGGAGCTTCCATGGATGAGTTTGGTTTGCATTTTCTCTCGTGTCGTCATAGTGCCGGACGATTTCCAAGACATGCAGCAATAAACACATCAGAAGAGGCTGTTTCGTCCTGTGTTTTTGCCTGTTTATATATCTAAATATGTCTACGTGTTTGTATAATATGATTGTGCATGTATTGTCATTTATAAAACTACTTCCCCCTGCCCACATCATCTGGTTTCAGAAATTTTCAAATGTGTCTAAGTTATTACGATGATTGAATCGCCTTAGATTAGCGTTTGCTCTAACTGTAAATTTGACTTTTCGATTAAAATACAAAATAAATAATAAAATATATGTATATTTTCCTTATTTTCTTCTTTAAATAATTTAATATTTTAAACATAATACAGGTTAAATTTAAAATTTATAATTTTTATTTTTAATTTTATAGTAAAATTTAAAATTAATCAGATTGATTTCTATTTTAGTCTAACATTAAGGCATTAATAATTATAACCAAGGTTCGTTGTCAAGTTTTTTGAATTCTCATATACTTGTATTTTGATTGGTCATTTTTGAATTCTCATATATTTGTATTTTGATTGGTCATTTTTGAATTCTCATATACTTGTATTTTGATTGGTCATTGTAGCTTATGTAACAGCGTTTCTCATATTGAGTGGTGTTTGGTTGATCTGAACCTTTCAAAACTCCTTTTATTCTATATGGAACACCATCACTTGAGAAGCCAACAGAAGTGTTGAAACAAAATATCTATTTTAGTAGTGATTTCATAACATATTTATGTTATAATTTTTGAATAAATAATATTTGCTCTAGTCTGTATTGAACACTCTTTTAAGAATAGTGTTTTTTGGTTATTGATTTTAATTCTCTCACACCAATCCTATACTTGATATATATATATATATATATATATATATATATATATATATATATATATATATATATATATATATGTGTGTGTGTGTGTGTGTGTGTGCGTGTAAATATTCTCAGATGGAGTGTGTAGCAAAGGAGTCAAATTCAATATGGAGTGTAAGGGACGCAACTCTTTCCGTAGAAAAATGTCTGACACGACGCAACGCAACGCAATGTATACCGAACACGGGTGTAATGGCTTCTGCCAATTTCTCCAAGCGACCTGCTTTTATGGAGCCCAGACACACCTCATTAGCATGCGTGTAACGCGACCTTGCGAGACTGCACGTAGCGTGAATATTAAAAAGTCACGGACGCCATCTTGGACCTTTTCTTTCTTTTCTCAACCCACAGGCCAAACAGACGCGAGGGCGTTTGGGAGGTAAGCCATTTCTATTTTCCCCACATAGTTTATCTGTAGAAGAGACAAAATTAATAAAAAGAGAGACGAGAGGAAAAATTATACTTAGTCGACGTGTTTCATCCTTAGAGGGACTTTATCAAGGTAATGTAGGATTTAATATGTTGCTGTACTTATATACACAGAGGCTAGGGTGTCATTGGTTTATCAACTTCTGGAAATTTGAGAACATTTATGAATGTTCATCAAGTCGTTGAAAGAGCCTGTGGAAAGCATAAAGTGTCCTAACTCAAAGTCTAAAGTGAGCGAGTAATATTCAATAATTTTATTTTATTTTTTAAAAATGAATATTGTTTAGATTAGGAGTAGAAACATTCATATAAAAAAAAAATCAGTCATTCTTTCACCCACATGGCCTGACGACTTCATTTAATGAGAATGTCGTCATTCAGTGTTGTCCACACTGCTTATATTTATACACGCTCTGGTCCTGATTTTGCATAAATATAGCATACCTTTAAATGTGTCTCTATTTATATCTTATTGTGCATATGTACATAAATGTAAATTTCTCAATACATAGAGGATTTAAATATTCATCGAAATATTAAATAAATCTATCATTATTTTTCTATATAGATCGGATTGGGATACACATGCATATTTGTGCAAACGCACACACATACATACACACATATAGTCATGTTTAGGTTCGTATGAATATATGTACGTATTTTCATATATTCATACGCAGATTTAATTTTGTGCAAAAGTTGCGAAAAAATATTCATCTAGCAATATAATAAGTAACCCTCTATATTTTGTATTTAATATTCTGGTATTGAATTTTATTTGCTCTTTAGTATTCATGAAAATATATTAAAAATACAAAGTAGGAAAATTAAAAAAAAAACCCTAAATGGGTCTGTGAAGTAAAAATTTGAATAAATGATATTACTCTTTATCGTTCATCGCTGAAGAGAAAATATATCAAGAAATAGAAAAGAATAAAATATGGTAATAAAATATAAAGAAAGAATCTGATAAAGCTGATTTACAATTACTTCCGATAAATTACTTCTGGTGGTCGAAAGATATGACGTCACTACCTAAAAACAAGTTGAAATTTTGTATAGAGGCCAAACAATTTCCCTTGACTTTTGCTTCCTCAGAGAATGGGTGGACTTGCCAGTCTTTAACAAAAATTGGAAATCGATCAATGCTGTTTTCTTGAACCAATCGTGTTTTCTTTGGATTATCTCATTATTTCCCGATTAGACATATTGCTAAAGTCTCATTTAAGTGCAGAAGGCACACGCATTTCATGTAATCATGTAAGGCAGATCCAATTTCAATAACTGCAGAATGAATGGAATTTTCTAATTTCTGCAAAACCTGACTTAGTTTGACTCAATTTTTGCAAATATATTAAGACATTTATACTGAAATTTTATAAGCAGGACTGTTATAAATTGTTTATATTTTTCATTTGAATAGTTTAAGTGTTGAGTCCTTAATTTTCAATTAAATAGGTTTTTAGTGTTAGCTTTCGCCCGTCTCATACACATGCAAAAGTGTATTTAATCTAAGCAGGTTTGATTTTTCGCGGTTTTTACTTTGATGCCGATCGAAAACTTAATATATTTTAACTTTTTTTACTTGTTATCTGTATATATTTGTATGATGGTCGATACTGAAGAGGCCGATAAGTCCTGGTACTATTCTGAAAGTTTATTTGCTAGGAATCGGACAGCAATATTCAAATGCATCTACAAACAAGATATTTCTGTAATTTGTTGGTGGCTTGTGTGATTTCTTGCTATGGATATCTAGAACGTAAGTTAGCTAATAATTTCTGTTGAGAAGTTCATACAAAAGTTTTTTTTTTTGTTGAGAAATGGTTAATTACACCAATAAATAACTGCTTTAATAGGAAACTTGATAAGACTGAAAAGAAAAGCATTATTTAAAAAAGATTTTTGAGAGAATATTTTTGAAACACAGGCATAAACATACAAACACAAACATTTATAGTCTCTCGACACAATTTTTCTATGAGGAAAGTTTTTGCATTAAATGACTATTTACCAAATTATCTTTACATGCAAATTATTTTGCGTTCATTCTATACACCTGGTTTATAGGATTAGCATTAGGAGTAAAACGTGATAAATAAAGGGATCTCCGATTTCTTACATGAATTTCTCTCTTTTATGTAAAGTGATGCAGTTGGTATCATTTGATGACAAAATGTTGGTTCCAGCATCGAATGTCAGTTTATTCCATATTTTACATCAAACTAACAGGAATCATCGTCTTTACAGCAGATTCTAAACCAATCCGACGCTAGTAATTTACTCGGACTCGCTATGTAGGCTAACTGTTTTCCCCGTTTCTCTTGCCTTCAACATTTCCTATGAGTATTAAAATCTCCAAGACTTCTTTCCTTACCACCTGTTCCCAAAATTTTTTCATCTTTCATCTTAATAATAAAATAAGCATTTTGACGATAAAACTTTATTTTAGTTTGTGGCATTTTTCATTACGCTATGCTGTTTTCCCGCGAAAACAGTGGACGAGCCTAGAATAGATAAAGTAGTTGAAATTTCAATCATTGTAATCAGTCAGATCTTTGTAATCTCTAATTTGAAAAAAAATCACCGAAAAGAAAAAAATATCACAATTTTAGTAAAACAACTCTATTATATACAATAAAATGTTTATGGTCATAGGGTTTCTTCACAAACATTCATTTTTGAAATTTTATGTAATGAATATATATATATATATATATATATATATATGCCTGTATGTATGTATGTGTGTGTGTGTGTGCGCGCGTGTATATCTTGTGTTTTATCTCCATCATATATAGAAATATAATAGGTTTATTAAAAAGCGTACATACTAAAATTATTTTTAAAAAGTCTTTACATTTAAAAGAATATTAGTGAATATTCATCACATAAATCTAATATTATAGAGTGAAACTTTCCGGTCAGAATTCATCTCCTAACTCCATTTTGGGTTAAGCACTTATTGATTCTCTCTCTTAAATATGACAGTAGGTAATGGAAATAAAAGAGCCTATATTTTAGATATATAGATAGGCATATTAATTTAATATGTATATAAACATATGTGAATAATAATTTAGACAAACACTCACGCATTAAAACGAGTGTATTATTCGAATGGGAATGGCTTTCGGGCAACTGACCAAAGAGTTTGCCCTCCACAACTCATGTTTCCGCGCCAAATATAACGGCGCTAGCATGACGGACAAAAAGGCCAGAGGCAAGCTAATATATGCGTATCGGTACATTTACATTTTCTTCTTTCGAGTTTTCTGTTTCTCACAAATACAATTTCTTTCTTTCTTTCTTTCTTTCTTTCTTTCTTTCTTTCTTTCTTTCTATTCTGACGACGATTGTTTTTTTTACTTGACGAGAACTTTTGACAAGCTTCATCAGAAAGAATCGCGCTTATATTCTCAAGGCCCACACACCCGGACAAGTTGGTGACAAGAAAATCTTTTGGAACCTTTGCGCCCAATCCTTCTTCAGAGCACAAATCACTTATGCATACGTCAACAAGACGCTGTCATCCACAAAAGCAACAGCCATGATAGCAAGAACACTAACACTACAATCTAAATCAAGCGACGTCACTGTTTTGCTGTAAGTGTTAGTGTTCTGCATTGTTATTGGAGTAAATAATTACTAGGTTTCGGATAGAAAACAACCTAAAAACAAAATAAATGATTATAAATAAATTTAGCATAAAGAAACTTTTGTTCTGCATTGTTATTGGAGTAAATAATTACTAGGTTTCGGATAGAAAACAACCTAAAAACAAAATAAATGATTATAAATAAATTTAGCATAAAGAAACTTTTGTTTGCATCAAATAATATGTTAGTTTTAATAATAAAAGATCTACAACTATGATTATTGTAGGGTTGTCCCAGGTAACGCTAAAAAAGTGGTATACCCTGGAGAAAAAAGGTCCCCAAATTGATAAGAAAAATTGTAACGTGTTAGAATTATGTTAGAATTAAAGAGGGAAGACCAAGGTATTTTTTAATTATTTTTAAAAATTTTTTTTCATTTGCAGCATTTTTTAAATTTAGGTTGAAAATCTTTTTTTTTAGGTCAAAAATTAGGTAATATTAACATTACTTGTTTTTCCCTGTTTTCAGTTGAAAAAAACATTGATTTGGAAAATCTTCCAAAAATCAAGTACTTGTTGGATTTTAATGAAACTTTCAGAACTTATTCACAAATGAATGAAATTATTTTAGAAATGTTTGTCTTTTGAAAGTCATGGTATAAATATATTTTTTTTATATCTGTTACACCCCTCGAACTTAATTTTATGAAAACTTCAAAAATTTATTTTCAAAGCCTGAAGTTGTTTTTCAATTAAATGCACAAGACTCTGAAGATTCTAAATCATCGATTTTTTGGTAAAAAATGTGCAAAATTGTCCAAACTTTTACCTCAATTGTAGAAATACAAACCCAATAAAACTGAGACAATATTTAATTTAAAAAACTTTTTATGACTTTTCTGAATAACATATACTAAGGTAATTCTTATATCTGAAAAAAAAAAAAAATTTGATGAAAAAACGAATTTTTACAATAATTTTTTCTTTTTTTCTATTTTAAATACACAATATGACAAAATGTTGTTATATATTTTAAAATTAAGTTTCTTTATAAAGCCTTATGGAAATGACATATTATGTTCTCTACTTCTTATAGATCATAAATTTGAAAGCTTATTAAAATCTGACAACCGTTAATATTTTTAAAATAATTTTTTAATATTCCAAAATTGTATTTAAAATCGTCCCAACGAAAGTATGGATGCACAGCTTTGAAATAACGTCACGTGAGGTAGAGTTGTTTCCCTAGATAGAAGCAAGTTTTTTTTTACTTCAGAAATTACTTTGCATTCATTCAGTTAATAACAAAGCAAAATTTGAAATCGATTGCATAGCATTTCAATATTAATTTTATTAATAAATAAAATATGTATAACTCAATTTAAAAAAATGTTGTTACTGTTTCATTTTTACTTGTAAAATTTGATTTTTTTTCACAATTTAAATGTTATTTTCAGTGCAGAAATTTTTCTTCAAACGTAAGGTTAAAAAAAAAAAGAAAAAATTGAAAGTTAATTTTTTTTAAATTTACTAACCAGGTTCACTTAAAATTAGAACGAATTACATCACTTCTGCGCTACCGTACGATAAATTCCCTTGACGTAAGTTGTCAATATATTGACACCCATCAATTAACACCCTTCAATCACGCACCTGCCCGAGTACCACGGTTGGAAATATCTCTATTAAAAAAATTTCTGCTAAAAAAGTAAGTAATGTTTCTTTCAAATTACATTAAGTATACTTTAATCATTCTAAATTTCCTAAGATAACAAAAAAAAAGGTGTAACTGAATTTTAATTGATTTTTGAACTAATTTTGATTTTTTGTTTATAAATTCGGCCAGAAATGGCCGATAAATCGAATTTACTAGTTTTTTTTTTATTCAAGAAAAACGAGATTTTTAAATAAAATTTTTAAAATTTATAGGAAGGACTAAAAAATCTGAAAAAATATTCAAAAAATACTTTTAAAAATACGTTTAATTTTAACATAAACATTTACACGTTAAAAATTTTTTTTTATCAATTTGGGGACCATTTTTCTCCAGGGTATACCACATTTTTTAGCGTTACCTGGGACAAGGCTAGATTAATGTGATGGTATTAAATTGAAAACGACTTCGTACCTCATTAGGTACTCGTGAAATTTACAAAAATCGATGTTTTTCAATTACGTAACGCTCTGCAACTTCACAAGACTTTACTGGAACTATTGAGACATGAAGAAGAATCTTAAAAAATGAGTAAGATCTTTTAGCTTTGCAATTAGTTCATGTAATATCACGTGTCTATCTTCTCATCGTTCGTCAGTATAGTTGTGTAGGTTATTTCGAAACTTGGCATTGTCAAATAAAGCATGGGTAAGGGCGAGATTTAAAAAGATTATGTCAATCTTTCAAATAAGGAAAACTTTCATGATTTAAATATCAGCATTCGGAATCCTGTTTTTCCCCTGGTTTCAGACAATGATTACGAGCCCCACTGAAAGACACATATCTAAACCACGAAGCAAGCCACGACGTTCCATAATGAGTCCTTCATTGAATCTACTATAAATGCCACTTATTTAGCAGTGTGTATCTCCTCACTAGGTTACTTAGCATAGGTTATAGAGAATTCAAGGCTACCAATATGAAAGGAACGTGTAAGTCAAGCGATTGCAATGTTAGATCGAGTCAAAAGTGAGAAATATTCGCTGAGGCAGTTTTAAAATATTAAAATATTATTACAGTTAGATTTACGTTAAGAATATTCGAACACAGTGGCGTTCCATAACGCGTGACGTCCGCACATCGCGACGGACGCTACTTGTAAACAAATAGTTATTTCTGAAGAAAGATTGAGGTCAATCTGAAATACCAAATATATATATAAATAAATAAATAATTTCATAAAAAACATTATTATTTTTTTAATTTGCAACTTTTTCTATATATGCATATTAAGAAAGTATACGTGACTTCTCATTATGCTATATATATATATATATATATATATATATATATATATATATATATATATATATATATATATATATTCTATACCATCGTCAAATACACTCTCTTTAAGCATTGAAGCGTTTTTATTGCAAAAATAAACAACGCGTAATAAAATCCTTTGATGAAATATAAAACAGTTAAAAAAAAAAGAGAATATTTCTTGAAGAAACCCATTATAAGGATTCTATTGGCATATGTTTCTCTGTTGTTGCTAAGACGGCCTATTTTTATTTAATGCTTGGCATATTTTATTGATCCCAGTTGGTCTTACAGATGAACGCATTTTTATATATTTAACAAACAAACTGAAGTGTTAAACAAAATTAGAGATAGGTAACTAATAATGATTTCTAAGCAAGGTGGCATGAAATAAATGTAATTAGAACTGTCCCAGTTGTGTTTATATAGATGTAGTGGATTTGCAGCATGTCTCATAAATACCCAATAGGGTTCAGAAATTGTCAAACGCAAGTGCCAGTAGAGTAACTGGGAATCAGCCTTTTATTTCTGGAAATAGTTTCTTGTCAACAGTATAATATGGAGAATTGCTCTTACTGGTCGAAAATGTGTTTACGATAATATAGAGAAACTTAAATGTTATGTAACAAGATATGTGAATGTCAAGAAAGTTTTCAGTTTTACCTGTGATTTTTGTGAACTTCAACACACTCCTTGCCATTTCACGCTATTATCCACCAGCACAATAGACAGGCTGAATAGAGAGAAACCGATGCATTGGTGCCATTAATGATATTTCTTGATGGTTGATTTTCATGAAATGCTGTATAAGCAGTACATTAGATATCTGTTAGGTTAAGAGGCGCCAGCATTGATTTGGGATGCAATTTGACTTAATGTTCTCTCATGCTGGGTAGTAACATTTGTATCACTTGTAATTTGCTTCTGATATCTGTTCGAAATTCACACATTGTTACTGTTGGAAAACAGAATCTTAGAGAAATTTCCATCAAAGTTAGTGCCATATCTTCCTGGACACGACTATCATTTTATGATGAAACAGTGTTAAATTCTGTCCGCATACCACAGCTGTGACACGTAGGTCTCGTGACTGAGCTCCTTTATGCAAGTTGTGAAAGGTGAAAATAATCAGTGTACCGCTGTCTTTAATGATTTAATAGTTTAGTTTTATGATAAAAATTATATACGATTGGTCATGAGAGGTTTAGTCGTAAAAGTTTTAATTCAATCAGCAAAAAGAAGCAATCACTTGAGAGTCAAGTTCACACTATATCAGAAGTTTGCCAGCCTGCTAAGTATTTTAAAACAGAAGAAAGAGATATACTTTGTCAGTCAAAAACAACAAAAAAAAAAAGACAAATTTACGACAGACTTCAAAGAAATATTACAAAACATTTGTTTAGTAAGTGACAGAATACGAATAACTGTAGTCAGGGCTCAAAGGTATTAAATGAAACAACATTTAAGAATTACATATTGTAAATATGATTATTCCAGTTGGTTTGCTTTTTATTTCATACACTGGGTTGATGGGTTTCGAAAACAAAATAAAAAAGATTTTGAAAGGAAACTGCGGTGTCAGAGACAAAGAAGAACCAGGTTTTAAGCGCTCAGTAAGTCAACGGTCGTAATGTATGTTTAGATGAGTAAAGTTCGGCCTAAGGAATAAGAAACAGTAACATTTGGCAAAGAAGCATCTGGCTGAGGCGATGAGAAGCATATCAATTTGATTTCCCAATTATATGTCGGATTTGGCGCCAACTGAAAGTAAAAGTTCTTTCTTGATGCACGACCTTTTACTCGGTTGGAGCATAAATTTGGCATGAGAAGTCAATGAAAATGTCGCTTGTATCATTTTCAAGGTTTTTCTGACACTTTACTTTTATCTATCAAATTCCATTTTCCAAATATATTCCAGTTACGTCTTTGTCAGCCCGATTATTTCGCTCATTTTATATCTCTCAACATCGCAAACAATTTTCTATGCAGTGAAATTTTCATTTCTTTATATCTATCTATCTATCTTGCTAAAATAAGTAAATGGGGTGGATGTAACTGTCCATCGCAGTAGAAAAGTTAGATATTTCCTTAGATTTTTGTATTCGTTTTCTATTTTATTTATTTCATTATATATATATATATACACTACCTATCATATTAGATATAAAATAATTGCTCCTTAGAATGTAAAGGTTTTTTCTATATATAAAAAAAAAACCTTTACTTGTAGCTTCTGTCTGCACATTTAAGAGGGAAACCACTTCATCAAACGCAGATATAAATAAATGACAGCAATTTATATGAAATATCCGGAATTTTCAAAGCTCAAATTTGTGGTCACATTGAGAGTTTAAAGATTTTAAATTGGTTGTAAGGTTTAAACATTTCTATTTATTGTAAAATTTATTTTACGGATAAAGTAAGGTTCGTTGAAGATCGACACTGATACAAGTTGGATAAAATGAATTTGTGGAAGTTATCTTATCTGTATCCTGCATCGATTTAGAAATTGCAAAAAATGACCTTTCTCAAGCTAGGAAATCTTTAGGCATATAGCAGAAAGGAAGTGTCGAAAGGTACAAGATGTTAGGCTCTAAATCAAATGGCAAAACACGACAGACAAAACTTTAGACCTTCTTTAAAGACATTTACAAGCAAGATCGACTCAAATGAGCAACAGAATACATGAAAACCAAATGTTCAACATTTTTTTCCGGAAAATGCTGTGCTATATCGGAGGGGCCAGATTGATAGAATAATATCTGAGTGGCTTGTGGCTTAAACATCTCACCACAAGTGGAGACGTCTAAAAAGCCAAGTGATTGTGATGTTTAACACCGTGATTATAGGTGGCGAAATGGTGGGTTCTTGGTGAGTTTCTGATGGTGTTAAGATGAGAGTTAAGACATACGTACTTTTTGCCGCCACACATGAAGCTTCAAGAAATCAAACGCTTTAGAGAACAGTATTTTTATATAGTACAATGCTTATTAATATTCGGCGAAGAAAATTAATGACTATTTGAATAAGATAAGTTTCAAATATATTCATTGGATGAAGTAATCAATTTATTTATTCGCCCGTCCTAAGCCCAATGAAAACTTGTAGAGAATTTTGAAAGGCGAGATTTACATTGGTTGATGGCAAGTTACCTTCGTAGATGAGCTTTGGAAAGCTATTCTGGTGGCAGTGCAAGCTGTTTTATCTGAAGAAATAATGAATAAGAGGAATGGTTGAACAACTTCTAAAATTTTTGTGAGAACTTGGAGCAAACATTTCACATTAATGATATTTTAATAATTTTGCTTTCATTAAAATGACAATTGTTTTAAAATATTTGCGTGAAATTATTTCGTAATTTCTGTAATTATGATTCTTACAGCCTAATCATTCTTAGGCTCATAATGTGAAATTTGGAAAATCGGTAAAATTCATGATATTGTTATTACATCTTAAGAGTAATCTATAGTCTAATATAATTTATACATATTACTTAAAATATCTTGTTTTAATGTAACAAATATTTACATGAATGCCTTCATTCGTCAATTAAGAATGAAAAATAATGTCAAACGCAATATATATATATATATATATATATATATATATATATATATATATATTGTCACCCACAGACAGACTGTATATATATGGGACAACGACATATAATTTTTTATATATCAAGATCAATTTTACGAGAAAGATGTAAAGTTTTCGTGTGTCGCCTTTTGTCCTTTTGGACTTCATCAGACGAAGTTTTTATTTACATTGATGCGACTACACATTAGGGCAGAGGTTGATTTTTTACTTTTTTTAGAAAATCAACCTTGGACTCGATGCGAAAGCTGAGATTTGATAAGTACTGACACTAAAAAATAGATTCATAGCTTTTACTAAATTTGAGCATTTAATTTTAATGATCGCCTGAAAAGTGTACAGAAGTACCTAATTTCTGCAGGTTTTTGCTTACAGGCTGCTTCATAATTTTTCTATTTCAAGAATAAGTTCAAATGAAGTTGATATTTTTTTTACATTGGATACATTGAATGGAAAACATATTCAAACCAGAATTCTAATTATGAACCACCACAAGCAAAATATGAAATTATTGATTGTATTCTATGGGTAAAAACTATATAAAAATTGTAAAAGTTTACAAAAAAGGCTAATCAATAAATAAGATCTTAAACCATTTGTTAGGTTATAATTAATAGAAAAAATAGATGAATGTGTACATAACACCATAAAGAAAACTTTTTAAAATTTGTATTGTTTATTGAAAATCCTTTTAAAAAAACTGCACTGTATAACATATTACATCACAATGTAATTAAATTGTTCGGTATAATTTCCCTTTGAAGTAAATGAGTCTTATTTGATGGCACAATGATTTAGGAATAATGTGCCTTGCTTCTTGTCCATATACAATTTGTGAAGTTACAGTAGTTAATTTAACTACTCTTTCCACAGCTTGAAATTGTTCATGTAAATTAGGCAATTCCAACGTTGTTTCATTCATTAGAACTACTTGCAGTTCATTATTCGTAAAACCTGCAAGCGCAGGTTCACAAATTCCATTTTAGAGAGTTTAGTCAAATTTGACCAGTATGTCGCTTCAGAGTTGATAAACGTATTTTTTAATCCATTCTTTCGTAGATCACTACTTCTGGAACAAAAAAAATATGGGTTATAACCTCTTCCCTCACCTCCAATTCATCTGACTTCAGTATTGAGAAAATAATATTTTGTGGAAGTAAGGCGAAACATTGTACTGTAAATTTTTTAATGCGATATTTTGCATTTCGGTTGACAGGATTTATTCTCTGGATCATATTGAAGATATAGGGTTCTTGGCTGTGGAATTTATTATCCCTTTTATTTTAAAACCAACTCACTGCATATATTTCAATTATAAATTTTATAAGGATTTCACTGATTACCGGAATGAAATTTCAACGCTCTATTTTTTATCCTAAACTTAATCTTTAAACTAGTTTCCTCAAAAAACCCATAATGATTTGGAAAATATTTTGTCATATCCCAACTTTCAATTTGAGTGTAATACCACACTTTCAAAATTGGCATGACCTACTACACCTTCACACAAACGAGACACACTGAGAATTTTAAATTTAAAGATGATTTTTATTCATGTATTTTTGGGTATATAATCTACCCAATTTCATTTATATTCATATTCTTTTTTCCATCACTTGTTATTAAATATCTCACAGTAAAACGTTGTAAAAATTTGGACACAAATTTATTGTGGAAGATCTAGTGATGAAAGTACTTTCTAAACACTTTCGTCTTAGTGAATTGTTTTCTCTTTTTATTATAACGGCATTTTTTTATACCGAAATTGTGGTCAGTCTCGTTATGGTGAGCAACGAATACATTTAATGTGTTGTTTTGTAAAAGATGCCTTTTGTATTCATATATTTTTTATTTAAATTCCTTGAGGTTACTCCGATGTATTCCTCGTAGCAATTATTACAGGTAATAGAGTAAATTCCTCCTTCAAGTTTTAGCTTAGTGTTTTGCTTTGTATTTATTAAGTCTCTTATTGTGTATGTAGAACAATATATTTTTGATTAGTTGGGTTTGTCAGGAAGGGCCGCTTTTCTATTTTGGAATATTTGCCATTGATTATGAAATAGGATATTGAAGGAGCTAGAAAGTATTTTCAATGTATTTCCCTCTTCATGGCTGCAAATTCCGAGTGCTGTTAAGTAGAATCCAATGATTATTCGGAATATTATATTGTTGCTATGATGGGATTAGAAATTCATGAGATGAATTTTTAGATGATTTTTGGTCGATACTAAGTTTTAAGCTACTGTTGACGCTGTGTAGCATTATATTTAGGGAAGGTAAAGTTTAAAGTGTTGCTTTTTCACATTTAATATGTAAATTCTATTGTATGTTCGGCTTTGTTTAGTTTATCTACAAGATCAGGTAAACCAGTATCAGAAGGAAATATTAATAGAGCATCATCAATATATCGGAAGTATGTTAATTGTTTGGGTAAAATATTTTGGAAAGGACCAGATTCGAGAAATTAAATATATATATATATATATATATATATATATATATATATATATATATATATATATATATATATATATATATATATAGTGGGGGAATAAATATTCGTACACATGAAAAATTGGATTTTATAAATGTAAAAGCCTTAACTAAAACAACTTTTGATACATTTTATGTGTAAAGATACATTTTATTAAAAAATAGTAATAAACTTAATTCTTATTCTAACAGAAATTAATGCATTTTTTCATTTTAACTGATGAAAAAAGTATTCGTACAAAACAAAAAAGCATATTAACTAAATTTAATACTTTGTGGAATATCCTTTATTGAATTCAACAGCTACCAGTCTATTCCTGTATGTCTCAATTAATGATTTGCACACATTGAGTGGTATTTTGTCCCATTCTTCTTGGCATATTGTCTTCAAATTCTTGATATTTGTTGGTGCTCTTTTCCCAATATGAATTTTCAAATATCGCCATAAATTCTCGATTGGGTTCAAGTCTGGAGACTGACTTGGCCATTGCAAGACATCAACGTTACTTTCTTAACCATTTCCTTGTAGATCTAGCGGTATGTTTAGGATCATTATCCAGTTGGAAAACCCAATCAGGAGGTAGCCGAAGTCTCTCACCAGAACGCATTAAATTGTCTTGCAGGATTTTCTGGTATCTTTCGGCATTCATCTTGCCATCTATTATTGATATTTTGCCAACACCTTTTGCAGAAAAACAGCCCCAGATCATGATACTGCCACCGCCAAACTTTACAGTTGGCAACATGTTCTTTGGTAAGTAGGCTTCACCCTCCTTCCTCCACACATAATTTCGATAATTATGACAAAACAACTATTTTAGTTTCATCTGTCCATCGTACATTTTCCTAATACGAATATTCTTTATCCTTATACTCTCTAACTAATTGTAGCCTAGCATCTCTGTGTCGTTTCAAGAGGAGTGGAGTCTTCCTTGGGATGCGTGATTTCAGTCTGTTTTTGTGTAGTTCATTCCTTATTGTACGCTTGGTTACTTTAATTCCTAATGCACGCAGATGTTCCTGCAGCTCTTCTCGGGTAACCTGTGGATTTTGTTGGATCTGGTGTCCTAATATCCTTGCTGATCTTAGAGAAATCTTCCTCGGACCACCTGTTCGTCTTTGGTTTTCGACGCTGTTACGAGTTTTAAACCTTGAAATGATCGAAGCAATTGTAGTAAAAGGAATAATCAGGTTGTTAGAAATAGTTCTGTAACTGTTCCCATCTTTCCAAAGAGACAAAATGTGTTTTTTTTTTGTGAAATAGTCAATTCTTTATCTTTAGGCATTATTAGAACCTTCTCGTAATACTAGAAATTGCAGAATGCTTTGATAATGGCTAATAGCGTTAACTATAATTACTGATAACATTATTGGAACATTCTAGAATATACTTTTTTCATAATTGATTATTTTATTCTAATAATTGATTTGTACGAATAATTTTTCACCAGATAGAATTAAAAAAAATGCATTAATTTCTGTTAGAATAAGAATTAATTAAGTTTATAACTATTTTTAATAGTATGTGTCTTTATACATAAAATGTGCCGACATTTGTTTTATTTAAGGCTTTTACATTTATAAAAAAAATACAATTTTTTCCCTCACTGTATATATATATATATATATATATATATATATATATATATATATATGTAGATAGATAGACAGATATATATATAAAATTATATATATATATATATATATATATATATATATATAAAAAATATATATATATATATATATATATAAAATTATATATATATAAAATATATATATATATATATATATATATATATATATATATATATATATATATATATATATAAAATTATGTAAAATATATACCATCACTCCACTTAGGGGTGATCCCATTGGTAATCCAAATCTTTGTTTATAAAAATTATTGTTTACTGTGAAATAGCGTTGGTTGGTGATGAGACTGTTATTACTTTAGCTAGGGAGAAATTTATCTTTGATTGTGTTAGATGCGTTTTTAAAAGATTTAA
This sequence comes from Acanthosepion pharaonis, assembly GCA_903632075.3. NCBI lineage: Eukaryota > Metazoa > Mollusca > Cephalopoda > Sepiida > Sepiidae > Acanthosepion > Acanthosepion pharaonis. Next base: position 1,253,181 of record CAHIKZ030001412.1, read on the forward strand.
TTATTTTTCCACAGGAGCGTTGGTGTAAAGGGATTTTATATCTCGACTGGCAATGAATTTGTCAGTTACATTTATTTCCCTTAGTTTTTCAACTAAGTTGCCTGAATTTTTTATATGCGATGGTCTGAGTGTTCCAAGGAGAGGGGTTAAAAATAAATATAAATGAGCAGAAATTAATTACTAAAACACATAAATTTAACAAGGTGAATAGGAAATTAATTAAAAATGAAAAAAATCATGGTATAGACTAATAGATCATCGCCCTAGAATGCCCAAACTTCCCTAAACACTACAACAGACATCCAGGCATCCAAATACGCCCCATTATTGAGAGACTGCCCACATTCTTTATCGCGTCAAACTTTAACTAAAATTTTAATCTCTCTCCTAGCAACAATCAGCCCATCACATATAAAAAAAATCAGCAATTGTTACTGTAATTATTATAAAAAGGTTAAAGTATCATGCAGTAGAGAAAACAACGTTTAAATTTAATACAAATTTTTAAATGAATCCTACCTAAATATACACAATCTGTATAGTTTAATACCTTCACTATATTAACAATTTCCTTAAATCACTTTACACATATTCCATTTCATAAGGGACAAACTTCGGATATATAAAAACTATCTAATAATCTCCTCTATTGGCAAGAAATGACTTGTTAATTTTAATGCTTCCAAAACTAAACTTATGTGTTTTAATCATCTAGGAGATACACCTTTCTACCTCCCATCAGTATGGCTGATGCTAACCTTCAGGCGACTACCTCAACCACCATCTCGGTCTAACGTTTTTCACTGATATGAATTGGAATGATTATATGGGATCAGTTGCTAGGTTTGCTGCTAAGTTGGATCACTGTGTTGTGCTAGACACGTTTTTTTTTTTTGCAGCGTCTATCTTGCACAAATATAAGTCTACCATGCCACAATATTCGATGCATGGAGATGCATCGAATATTGTGGCCACCTCTGATCTTCTCCTTCTGCTATGTATCTAGAGATCTTGACAAAATCCAAAGAATAATTTGGAATGCTATCATTCCTCATCTAGCAGCTCGGCTTCAATCATTTACCCACTGCTGTAATGTAGCTTCTCTTTTTTTTTTCTATAAATATTTTCATGGTATTTTTTCCGATGAGTTTTTTGCTTTGCTATCCAGTTTTCACGAATTAAACTAGATTATCTATTACGCCGCATCATTTAACTGTTGGAATTGCTAGATGTGTGGAACCCCGTTAAAGAATTGCAGAAAATGCAATAGATTGAAGTAATTTTACTAAAACTTAAAGTGAACTCATTTTTATCCACAAAATCGGCTTCAATGTGAATTTCCACATTCACATATATTAACAAATCAGCGATGTTATCATAACAGCGCTGAGACCGTTGAAATTTCAGACGACTGTGTTTATTGTCTGCTACGATATTTGCACAAGAAAATGATCAACAATATTTTCACCCCGAAAAATTGGGAAAACATTTATTAACCTATTAACTCTGAATTTAGTAAAATTTAACTTTTAGTTTTCTGGAGCCTAATTATTTCTTATAAATATTCGTGATGTTAAGTTAGTTTCAGTTTCCTTTATTCCGTAAACCTTTGATCAGGGTCGGTTGTTCGTTGTTGTGTACAAAGTGAATTCTCAAAATCTTATTCGAGTATACTTTATTACAAAATGTTAAATTAAGCACATTTAAAACATACGAACCGAGTTATTGTTAACACAAATTAAGTCAGCAGTACTGACATAGTGTTCTATGCCTGCTCGCATGCTGCTACTAGAAAATTACACGCATTCAACATAAGTACGTGATCCTCTCCTTTTGTGCAACTTGTTTCGCAAAGATTCTTTGGAATTTGTTTCTTTCAATTTGAAAGAAAATAAATATTCAATAATAAGAATTTATTTAAATTTATAGATCCGTGTTTAAAGATTGTTTATTTTCTTTGCTTTCACACGTTTAAACCACTACGGATGTAATCTAAGTTTTTTTTTCTGTCCCGCCTGAATGTGGTACTCTCTTACTGTTTCTTGCTTTCCAATAAAATAGGGTATTCAAAAAAGTTAATAGGTGTCTTCTGTTTTTTTATCCTGTTTTGTTATTGTCCTTTCTCCTCAATAACGTTTTCTTGGTTTCTTTCATTTTATATAACTCCTTGCATCTTATTGGCTTTATTTCGTTGTTAGTGGTGAAATAAATAAAACAGAATAATAATGGAACATTTTAAAATTAGATTACATCATACAATAACCTCTTTAAGAAAGAACAAATTTAGAATAATTTGGCGTCAACTATTAAAGATATGTTAAAAAAAATTAAGTAACATCAATTTGTGTAAACAAATTCAATTTTGCTATCACTCCCTCCACTGGCAAGAGAATAACATATCTACGTAACTCATCCACAACATACTTGTAGAAAATACGAATATAATGGTCTCATCCACATGAAAAAAAGACTAAATTAATAGAAGAACTAATGATAAAAAGGGAAAATCCAACACTCTATAACCTTAACTATGAACAGGGCTACAATATGCTGACTGTGTTTTGAAAATAATCTCTAGATATATGCATAAATATCTATACATTGAGTTAAAAATAAAAATCATCCTCGATCATGGGTAAATAAATAGCCGAAAGCGCTCATCCGAGCAGACCATTTGGACAATCTTTACACGCTTTATGTTCAGAATGGAAAACTTATATGAACACAAGCAAAATTAAATAAAAAGCTTATTTGCGGTAACTTGTCAGTAGACTTTAATGAAACTTCTATTAAAGACGGATTGCTGCCTATATATACACAATATATATATATATATATATATATATATATATATATATATATATATATATATATATATATATACAATAACTAAATAAAAATGCTCAATACAACCGTAGAATAGTTTTTTTCCTGACGATCGTTCGTTTAGGTGAAACCTAGGTAGGTTTGTCTGGCTCACTAGGTTTATCTATCTATCTATCTATCTATCTATTTCTATCTATCTATCTATCTATATATATATATATATATATATATATATATATATATATATACACTTCTTGTGTGTGTGTGTGAGAGAGTGTTGGTATGTATGTGTGTGTGTGTGTGTGTATATATGTTTATGTGTATATACGTGTATACTAATTCGTCATAATAAGACTGTATGTATGTATGGAGAGGCAATATACGTATACATACGCATGCTGTCAAAACACACACAAAAAAGGAAATAGATCTAAGAACACACAGGGATCATTAAAAGATAAGAATACATATATCTTTCCTCACCCTTTCTCGGACCAAGCTTAATTGTTTTATTACCCTTTACGCAGAAGAACTTTTTCACGGAAGTTCAAGGAAGACAGTACCACAAGTATCACTAACACTCAAAAAAGATAATGTCTGACATCGAGAATATTTAACATCGAAAAACATAAGAAAGATTAATTCCTTTTAATAATATGTCTAAATATCCACTCTTTGCCTGAGGAAGGTGCAAGACCTGAAACTTGTAGCAAAATTATGGAAAATAAATAATATATTTTTTAAAAATCCACATTACAAGCAAAAACGTTTACGGTTTCTCTCTTCTTTTTAATATATACACTTTTCTCTCGTTGGAAAAACTATAACATCTGCCCTTTATTTATATATATATATATATATATATATATATATATATATATATGTATATATAAACGTCGTATGTATGTATATGAAAGTGGGCCAGGTAGATTTATTATTTTTTTACCGCTAACCTACAAATAAATGCATAAAAATATTATTAATGCACCCAAAGAATATTTTAAAATAACTTGCGCCTCTTTAGCGATATTCATTTGTTCTATTAGGGAATCGCGTGACCACTTTTCGTGCATGACGTTCTGAAAAATACAGAAAATTGCAATATAATAGTTTTGGTTGTATAAAATTCCACATCTTCCGAAAATTGTCTCATATGCAATAATAATAATCCATATTGCAAAATATCCTGATATTTTAAGGCACTAGGAACTAAAATAAACCGTCCCAAAACAGATACTATGACTTAGAATTGGAATGATACCCTGAATCAATCATAAAAATTCAACATATGGAAATATTCGGTGTGTAGATCAGTTATAACAAATTTAGTAAAGGAGATGAGAAAATTAGAATCGGCTGCGCTGGAGGTAGTTTCGCCTAACACTGCAAATTGCTACAAAATCAAAACATTAACCTGAAAATTCAAGTCACGTTCTTAAATAGCCTTGTTAGTTCGAGATTATGGATGTCATGCAGGGCGTCAGACCCATTCAGAAATATCTAAACTATCTTTATATACAACCGCTTTCTTAGATTAATGATTAAAAATAGAATGAGTGAAGCCTATGGATCTTGTCGAAGACCATACTTCTTCAAACATTGTGTACTGGCTCTACAGAATGATACATAATGTTTGATCGGTGTGGAATTTTTCCTGACAATAGAAATGAACGATATATGACTCTTAACAAACATCAATGCAATAACCTTACCTGACCATATAATCCCTTCGAAATATAAGCTTACTCATTTTGTCTCTTATTTTGTTCATAAAATCTAAATTCAAAGTATAAGGATCTGCAATCATTCTTTTCATCTGCAGATGTTTTTATCAAAAGAAAAAATATTTTTATGTTTCTTACTCGGAGATGGGTGCTGAAAAATTATGAACAGGACGCGCTTTCCAAAATAAATTTTCTTGTTTGATTACTGAAATATTGATTTTTGGGAAATGGTTCGGACCGAGAACTTTTCATTAAACCCTTTCTGTTAAATACCGATATACAAAAGATTTTCTTTCTTTAACCCACTTCAATGTTTTTGGACTTTATTTGATTCGAACAACAGATTAATGTAACGACGTTGTATTTAGTTGGAGTTTTAAGGTTTAAACCTTTTGAAAGATATACAATTACTATCTGCATTGATTGAGACGAATAAGCTGTTCTAATCAATTGTTTCATAATCCCTTTGATAATATCAAAGGATTATGAAACAATTTGCCGGTTATCATCTATTCTGTTAAAAACTCCCAGTATTTCAAAAGACCTTAAAACCCAACTCAAAACACAGAATCTCAGCTATGATAAATATCATTTTCTCCGAATGAACACATGCAAGTTTTTATCTAATAAAAATTTGAATTTATGAGCCATATTTTTCTCTGATTACTTAATCAACTTCAACCATAAACACCCATAAACAAAATTCACAAATTGCAATGAAATCCATAAAAAAAGAAATGGCAAGAATACTATTGGAATTTTTTAAAATGAAAAATTTATCAATTATTATTAATTTTTAAATCGTATTGCGTTCACGTTAATTGCAGATACATTTTTTATTGGCAGTCTTGTATTTTATTGTTAATGAACACTTCTCGCTCGCGATCATATAATAACAATCTGAGAGTTGCTAAAAAAGCAAGTGAAATACTCGCCAAAAAATGAACTGTAACAAGTTATGCTAATTCTAAAAACGCAGATTCTCTGAATGAAGCGAACAATTTGCGAGGATATCATATGATTCAAATAACATGACTTATTTTATTTTGGGCATTATTTAAATAGTTGTATTGTCGGGCCACTCTAAGAGGGCTACTGTTACTAGTACTGTCACATAGTCGTGTTATCGGTTACTAAACAGCCGCCTCACAGGCTTCTCTGATGAGGAGGAAAATTAAAAACAATGAATGCCTCTCCGGTTTTCAAGCTAGATATGTGGAGGTTTGATTGATTGATTCGTTTTCTAGGGATTATGAAACAATTTGCCGGTTATTAAATAGACAGAAAAAATATTTGTTAGGTTGTAAGAATTTTTTGAGATAATAATAGTTTTGTGACACTTAAAATTAACCCATAGCTGTGGGAGAAGAGGTGGATTCTTACTTTCTCAAGGGTATTTGCGTGTAAGCGAATATAACAAACTCAATTGGAATTCGAACACGGCTCTTTTGCGTTATATCACCCGCATATCCAAGCTTGCAAACGGTCACCCCACCCCACATTTGTAGAGGGAAGTGGTTAAGCTCCGTAGAGATCCTTCGGCTACAGCCATGATGACGAATATGATGATAAATATGATGATTTCTTGCTAACTTGCCAAAAATACAGCGTGATTTTTTTAAGGCTCTACTTGGTTTGTCGAATTTCCTTTCATTTTGGCTAATAATAGTCGCCAGTTAAAAGATAATCTCTTTATTTAGCATTTTAGATTTTTACAAAAAGCACCACATTAATAGCTTGTTCCATGACCCCCAAAATTATTTTCTTGGAAAGAAAACAAAATTTCTTCTTTGCCTGGGGAGAAGTTCACTTTTGATCAACTCGGACACTTTTGCCAAAACTCTAGTTTTCATCTTTGGTCGACTGTTCTAATTAACTGTTATTTTTACCATGAGACTTCATAGTAAACCCTGGGGAGGCCACGGATAGACGAGTGAATTTCACAGTAACGGCCTGCTTGAGCTTGTCACAACCGACAGCAATATTAATCATAATAATCTAATTTCTGCCTGATGGTTTACAGTCTTTAATTTTGTATCGATGGATGGTGTTGGCAAGCAGATCAGCAATTTGATAGAGTTTGTTATGGAGCACGGATCTGGACTGGAGCCATTACTTTCTGACCTTAGGGACGACTATGAGCAAAACTTTCACTAGTTCTTAATGGTTTGTTTTGCAGTCATCGATTTACGTTGAGACGCACACCAATCTGTAAGTTTTCTTTAGACGACTCTTAAGTAATTACTCGACTTCTAATTAATAAAATGCTTTTCTATTTTCCCTCTCACCTGTATTGTGGTTGACATAGTTGCGTATCCCTTTTCAGCGTATCTAGTCCAGTTTTGAATGTATATTTTTAAAACAAACATATTATTCTCACCCTCATGATTTGCACAAAAAATAGCCCAAATCTCTTGCTATTAGTTGGTTAATTTACGAACATCTGTCTTACTTGTTTGTTATCGAGAGAAAAGTATCTAATATCAATGGGACAAGGTATAATATTAATAGTAAATAAACCATGATGATGACCATCTCAGTAGTAACTGAAGCAGTTGGTGACATCACCAGAAGCATAAAAGAGCTTGCAAACCTCTTCTGCTGGAAACTATTTCTGGCGATTTAAAAAAAATAGGAATAACATTTACTGAAGTATTTGTACTACAGAGTTATTGTTTCGAAAAGGGCAACTACAACATTTAAAAATATTAATATGTTAAAATCAGTTAAACTCTTTGAACTTTAATTGATCTGGGATGACGGTTTACAAGCGGAAAGCTTCAAAAACTGACGTCAAATTAACTCTGGCATTGCTGTTCAAGTGCTTAATTAGAATATGCATGCTGACCTTGAATATTCATGTATGTTTTTCTCAATTAATTTTTTCAAATATTTTAAAATGAAGATTTAAAATTGGTCCAAAATAGTTTGAAATTTGTTTTGTTAATTGCTGCGTCTGACTTAACAGACGTTTAGAAACATTCTTTTGATTTAAAAAATAACTAGCTTTTTGATTCATTCTGTTGATAGATTTTAAATTATTGCGAGTTTTTGCGATGAGTCTGACCCAGAAAAGAAAATTGCTGAACCTATAATGTCGAAGCTAGCGTTTTAACGATGAAACCATACTGTAGAACGTTGTCTTAAATAACAGAGACACTCAGGACGATAACGAAATTCTCAAGAGGTTGAAATTGAAATGCGTATAAAATGAAAAATATAAAAATAAAAGAAGGCAAAATCAGAAAACAGTCACAAACAGCAACAACAAACAAACAAAATAAAGCAAGAAATATAGAAAGCGTAATCGAAAGTCATTTATAATAAATACATGCATTAAAGAAATACTTTTTTCCATTGAGAGAAATGATAATTTTGATTTTAGATATTTATTCTTTCTTTCTTTCTTTCTTTCTTTCTTTCTTTCTTTCTTTCTTTCCGTCCTCTCTTTATTTTCAGTTTAAAGTAATTAGTTTAATTAGAAACAAACTAATAATGAAATATCTCAGCTCTGACATTTAAGTCATCAGCTGAAATGCTCTTCCAGATTTTCATTTCTTCAAACGAACACAATAGAGAACACATTCTTTCAGAGACACACTCATAGAAGGACGTACATATACTTATTCTAAGCGCACGCACTTGACTGTTATTACTTAGGAGAATATACCGATCAAAGCTTCAGTACGTTGACGTGGCTTATGGATTCGTTTTCTTCATTATTATTATCTGTAAATTGCCATAACTTCTTGAATTTCCTATTTGCCTTCTCCACGATTTTTGAATTTAGAATTGTCCTTCCCCTAGAGAATCCAGTCTACCCTGCTATTTAACCCATAGCTGGAGTGTTTGGGAGAAGAGATGTTTTTCCCAGGGGCACTTCTGCGAATGTGAAATTATATAGCCGAAACTGGAATTTGAACTCGACTCACCGATTCCATTTCCCATGACAATAACCGTTAAGATATCCGCACACTCTAAATTCTTAGATGAAACCTTTTGACTATTATTATTGCTAACTTTATTTGATCTTATAATTGTTATTTTTTTTATCTCAACGCTCTCGATAGATACATTCTTCATTATTACTAACATTTTTATGTTAGATTTACTTTGTCTTATTATTGCTACTTTTTAACCTAACATTGTAAGTTGATATATTCGCTGATTTGTTAAAATTCTTTTTTTTACATGCAGTGCTGCAACAAAAGTAAGTGAACCTCTAATATAAAATTTAGAAAATTCTCTCTTTTTTTCAGTTAACAAATCTTAATTAAACTATGTATACATTAAGAAAAACTTTTATTAAACAAATTACAACCAAGCTGGAATAAAAATATTAATTCAAAATTAAAAAATTAAGATGTGGAAAAGTGAGTGAACACTTACATTTAATATCTGGTGGCTCCTCCTTTTGAAGTAACGACGTCTTTTTCTATAATTTTTATGAAATTTCTAGCAGTAGTGAACATGATCTTGCGACCATTTTTCTTGGCAAAATTCCCACAATTGCTCGAGTTTGTAGCATGTCATTTTCAACTGGCATTAGATTATGACTTTGATCTGGCCATTCAAAAACTTGAACCCATTCTTCTGTTGATTACCTATATCATTGTCCTGTTGGAAGATCCAGCCTCGATCAACTTTCAAACCGAGGGCAAAACTGCTTGGTATAGTCCAGTGTGCCGTCAATGCGTACTTTTCTGCCTGAACCAGCTGCAACAAAGCACGCCCAAATCATAATGCTGCTATGTTTAACTGTTGGCACCAAATTCTTCTCTTCAAAAACAACATTAGGAGCTCGTCAGATATACCACCTATCGCTCTTCCAAAAAGCCATAAAACCTTTTTTCGTTTATTACGAACTGTCAAACAATAACGAAAAGATTAGAACCGAGGTTTCTGTCAACAGTCAAGTCGTTTAAAAGCAGCTTTGGATAAAATATTATTTAGCAAACAGAGAAGGGAACATACTTTCACCATGAATAATAAACAATAAAGTCGATTTCGTCGTTCAAGAAAGGCTCAGAGCAGATCTTTAATGCTCTATGTAGGAGGGTTTTAATAATGTTAATCTTGCGCTTAGTGGGACAAAAAGAGTCCCAACGCGTATACAACCCTGCGAAAGTAGGTTTTCTATAAACGGAAGTGAGAAAACCTGTTAATGTGCGATGTACTAATACATCCAAAAAGGCCAATTGATGATTGGACTCTTTTTCAGTAGTGAACCTCAGTGCCGGATGGATACCATTTAAAAACGAAAGAAACTGGTCAGCCTCAACTTCACCGTTAAATAAACAAAAGGTGTCATCAACGTACCGACAGTACATTTGAGGACAAAGTGGATTGTTTCGTATCTTTTCTTCCTGAAAATATGTAGGCAAGCGCCGGACCCAAAGGTGAGCCCATAGTGACTCCGTCGATCTGTCGGTACATGGTGTTGTTGAAACTGAATTCGACGGAGGAAGTAGCAAATTTCATCAATTCCAGAAATATTGACTCAGGAAAACTAGGTGGAGTCAATGAACTGCGATAAAGAAAAGCACAGCAAATATCAATGGTCTCCATTAAAGGGACACAAGTATACAGGGAGCAGACATCGAAAGAGCACATGAACTTACCAGAAGAAGACAAATTTTGAACGCGGTCGACGAAGTAAAAAGGAATCCTTTATACAAAATCCATCCAGGCACTGCAACACAGGATCCAAAAGTGTGGAGAGCCATTGGGCTACCTTGTGTTGGGCTGAACCGATCATAGATAAAATCGGTCGTAAAGGTACACCTTCTTTATGGATTTTCGGGAGACCATATAAACGGGAACGAATCGAACCGGAACCCTGCCTTTGAATGGATTCGTCCCGAACACCTATAGTTCCGCCATATGCGAACACCTATTAAAGAACAGAGATTGTGCAGCCAAATTTAGTGTTGACTGGTTCACCGTGTTGTCCCGGTCTCAGTCTTTATTTCATCTAAAGGTTCTGGAGGCACTTTACATCGGGTCCCGCAAGCCTTCTTTGTGCAAACAACGTGAGTGTTTATTGGGACTCGCTGTCATTTGTCTCTAGTTCCTTTTGCATAATTTTTATTTTTTTTTTACAATTCTTTTTATTGTACATTTATCTGTGTGAATTTTAAATCTCCCGTTGAAGCCTGAAGAGCGGGAGCGAAACCGGTTGCTTCACCCGTTTTTTTTTAATATGTCTCGTAATATTAAGTTTTATACTTTTATTTCGATCATTAAATTTTGTACCTACAAAATACCTTTAAATATATATATATATATATATATATATATATATATATATATATATATATATATATATATACGCCAGAGTAAATAAAACAGTAAAATATTTGTTAAGATCGTACGCATTAAAAGTGCTCAATATCAAGTTGGAATGCCAGACTTGCAGAGCTGTTTAATGTTTCAAAAATGAATACTGATCAGAACACTACCGCGGTTTCGATCACTACGGTCTCCTCAGGTAATCTGTTCAACAAGTCAACGACATGAAGCTCAACAACTTAAGCTCTTTCGTTCGAAACCGGAAGTGGGGTGGTGTAAAAAAAGTAAAAAAAAAAAACAAAACAAAAAACAAACACCCACTCAAAAAAAAACAAAGAAAAAGAACAATAATAGAAAAGCAAGCTTTTTTAACAATTAAGGATCACGAAGAAGAAAGATGAGGTATGATTATACCACCTCCTCTTGAACTGACCTTCAGTGCATCCAATGTATCTTTTTGTGCTGCTATTTTCACCTTTCACTTAGACAAAATATACAACTCGTTCCGTACGGTATAATCCATTTAAAGGACAATTAGACAGAGCTTGGCATGATAAGCCACAAAATCTTAAAAGAAACCTGTGAACTGCTAAGAATGGCAACCCAAGCCAGACAGTGGAAAAGCCCGACAGAATGCATTTCTTGGTTCAGGAATATCTTGAAAAAAATAGCAAAGTCTTCATAAAATATGGTATTAAGGATTTTTATCCGTCTATCATCGAAAATATTCTATTAGATGCATTGATGTTTGCAAAAAGCTTTGTATGTTTAAACCCTGATTACATTGGATTAAACTTACATTGCTGTAAGTCTGTTCTATTTCATGGATGTGAGGCATGGGTTAAGAAATCTGACACGGGTAATTAACTATGTATACATTAAGATTAACATGTATACATTTCAATTAACTCAGCCACCTCTGCTCCGTCAAACGATCCTTGGGTTCCCCAAGGATCGTTTGACGGAGCAGAGGTGGCTGAGTTAATTGAAATCTTCATATTAAATAAAATAAATAAGATCGTTCACATCGATGACCACGGATTATACAGAGATGATAGACTGATGGTTGTATCGGAAAATAAAAGCAGTGATTCCACCAGAAAAAATACGTAGAATATTCAAAGACGTGAAATTCAATATCACTGTAGAAATCCAGAAGTAGAAGTTGTCTAGTTTTTAGACACAGAGTTAAACCTGAACTCAAACGGAACTCACCATTCATGAAGTCGAATGCGGTTCTATGATATATCAATACTGCGTTTAACCATCCATTGAATATAATTAAACAAATTCCATTAGGAGTGCAACGTAGGCTGTCACAGAATTCTTCTACTGAAGGTATATTTAACGAAAAAAAAAGCAAGTATACATTTCTGCATTAAGAGAGGAAGGACATAACGCTAACCTGCATTTCAAAGAACAGACGAACCCGAGAAATGATAATATTAATAAAAGAAAGAGGAATTTACCTTTCAACATACATAGGTAAATTTTGAAAACATAGGAAGATTTTTTCAATATATTACATTTTATCTTCCCTAATACGTCCGGACTATGTAAGATATTGTTGTAGAGTAGTTTTCACAGTGGAGGCTTGTATTTCACTAAGTCGTCCTAAATTAGGTTCGACGGACAAAATGTTAGGAACTTGAAATAAGAGTTAATGATGCAGAAATCTAGTTGTGATGGTTGATACTTCAATGTCCGATATCGACTGATTCACTCAACACCACTGAGCCCAACTGGCGACCGCTACTACTACTACTTATTATGTGTGGGAGAGTCTATTAATAATAGAATAGGTACGTTCAGGTATGACAGATATATAACCGTAATACGGTCAAATTAAGTTATAGCTGCAAAAGCAGTATGGGAAAAATCATAAAAAGAATGAACAGCAAAAATTTAAAGCTCAAAAATGACGTGAAAGGAGAAGATATAGTCTTATGTAGTTGCACGGCAAAAAAATAACTGTCCTTTAAATGGATTATACCGTACGGAACGAGTTGTATATTATGTCTAAGTGGAAGGTGAAAATAGTAGCACAAAAAGATACATCGGATGCACTAAAGGTCAGTTCAAAAGGAAGTGGGATAATCATACCTCATCTTTTAGAATCCCGGAACGTAGATACAACACGAAGCTAGTTAGCTACTATTAGAGGTTTAGGGAGAGGCATAACAAAAGCCCAAACATTAAATGGAGTATACCAAGAAATCTAAAGACTAACACAATAATCGGGAATACGTATAGGCTATGCCAAGAAGAAAAAACTAGCTATAATAACGTATAAAGACATCACTGAACTACTGAATGGGAGTAGACATGGTAAGAAGTTCAGCTTGGGGTTATTGGAACACGGATAAAGTTAAAAGATTTTATTTATTTATTTTTTTTTTTACACCTCCTCCCACTACTTCTGGTTTCGAACAAAAGTGGTTGTTGGTTATATTATGGTAATGTCAGCTTACCCCTGAATTTTGAACCTAGGAAGAAGTATTTGGCAGCATATATATATATATATATATATATATATATATATATATATATATATATATATATATATATATATATATATATATATATAGGATATATAATTTTGTATAATTGATATATCAACAAAAGTATTTAGAAAAATGTCAATATGGCAACGTCAACAAAGCCCAGCTTCATTTTTATATATTAAAGAGTGTTATGACGTCCAAGTCTTAGTAAAGAAAAATGTGTTCCCGGAAGAGATCGAAACTGGGTGACTCTTTGTAGGGGTAACCACATTACTTCCCTATATTTTTGCAACGGTGAAATTATAAAATTATATAAAATATTTTTACTTTAATATGATTGTGAATATTGAAATTTTGTCACATCCTTAACAGACTTTCGTAAAAATTTGAAATTGGAGTTTCACATCATAGGTAATTATTAAGCCATATACAGACACAAACACAGGTGCACACGCACACATACATGCACACACACACACATATGTATATATATATATATACACACACACACACACACACACATATATATATGCATACACACACACACACACACACACACATATATATATATATATGCATATATACATATAAACATGCACATACACATACTTCTATCTATCTATCTATCTATCTATCTATCTATCTATCTATTTTATTTACTTTAAAACCGAACGTATGGAGAACCCAGTGGGTATCACAATCATAACTTAAACATAATTGTAATTGATCTAGCCAGACAAACTAAACCAATCGCCGAAGTTACCCACATACACATAGATACACACACCTATATATATATATATATATATATATATATATATATATATATATATATATATATATATATATATATATATATGTGTTTTTTTGCATGTATATAATCTTGTTTGGAAATTCTTCATACAAAAATTAATGCAATAAATTGAATATATATATATACATAGTGATTTAGATTCATAAGTTGTTCAGAGAAATAAAATAACAACTTAGAAACTTATTATACCTGTATTTCACTGTTTGTTAAAAGACACAAAACGTATCACAATATATAATCAAGAGTATGCTACACTAAAAAATTGAAAAAAAGAAACAACCTGTATATTTATTTGTCACATTATCATATAAGCTTATCTATCTATCCATCTATCTATCTATCTACAATGAATTTTTGCATGAGTGGATGGCGTAATGTTTCATCAAGATTGTTCCCTTAATTTCCCTAAGGAAACAAGCGTAAGCGTAAGCCGGCGAAATGAGAAGAGTTAGGGAGCCTAGACTTCAACTGCAAATACGAACTATCATGGTGGACCCAACCAAATGTGGCCACTTGCCAGTTCCTTTTACATAAAAAAAAGTACACAGCAAACAACTTTCGTTTCCTTACTTGCCGAATGATCAGCCTCTCATTTTTGGCTCCGAGAATTTTTCTTCCATCAATTTCCAAATTTAATTTTTTTTTATTACGATTTCTCTTTTTTGTTATTCTCACCGAGGAAAATTTTATTTCGTTATAATGACACGGTGAAATTTCTTCTAATTCCGTTTCTCTTCATTGTGAGTTGTTTGTTAATCTAATTCAGTGAAAGCTTAATCATCGCCTGTTCAACGACAGCAGAATATTAATAATGCAAATGCAAATATTCAATTTAACTGGATCGGTGAATTTGCGGAGAAAACTAAAGACGCCATATTGGTTCTAAATTTCATACCGCCCTCTATTCCTTCTTCCTTTTTATTGTTTATTTCCTTCTTTCTTTTCATATATACATTTTCATCCTCTTTCCTTCTTTCTTTTTATTGCTTCTTATTTCACCCATTAAATTTTCTTTACTCTTTGCTATTACTTAATTTTCATTCTTTGAATTATGCACAAATTCCTTCTTTCCTTTTAGTTCATATTTCATTTTATTTATTTTTGCATCAATGCCACATATATTCTTTCTTTCTTTATCTTCATCGTTATTCTTTCATTTGTCATATTTTCCTTTCTTTCATTTCATTAATCCTTCCTTCCTTTATCTTTTTATCTATTTCTTTCCGTCTCTACCGCTTTAAATATTTTAGAAAATTTTCTTACATCCAATATTCTTTTCGTGCGATGTATAAATTACAAAGAACAGTTTCTTCTCTTTCAAACATTACTTTTTCGCGTCTTACGATATCGATCACCTTAACAGTTTTTCATTTGAGCAAAGCGTGTTTTAAACGCCATAACATTTCGAAAAAAGGCTATTTTTATTGTCAATTATTTTGTATTGGTAAAATACAAAATGAAAACTGATGAAGAATTTGTTAAATAAAGACGAAATTCAGGGGGATTGATTTATAAGTTTGTGTTAATTTTATTTCCTTTTTTATGTGTTTTTGATTAACTGAGTTGAAACTCTTCAGACATTCATATAACATTTTTAGCCTCATTTCTATGACAAAATACACTAAATACTAATATATTTAAAAGAATTTTACAATGAAAATGTCACAGCCAAAAGTTTGAAAGTTATAGAATATATAGTTTGTGAAATCATTTCGTAATTTCGTTACCTCTCATTTATTTAAATTAGGATACGCCATGTGGCTTTCATGGAGTGTAATCGCTTTCATTTGATTCGAATTCAAATTCTGTTTTGGGGAACAAACTCCGAACATGGATCTACACTACAATCTTAACCTCTTAACAATCATTATATATAATCTTCATAATCTTCACTTTCTACTATCTCATCTTTCATTCATATAATAGATCCTCATTCATCATAACTATTTTAATAGTAACCCTTTACTTTTGCTAACATTTGAGATTTTTTTTACGACTTTAGTTGCTATTTTATTTAACATGTTTCAGAAGAATTTGATAAGCCAAATAAAGATAACTAACTTTTAATTTTTGAGACGATAAAAAAAACTATATGCTATGAACTGTAAAAAAAAGACTACATATAGTAGAAACAAACAAACTCATTAGTAAAATGTTAACAAATTTAGGAACAAATATACTAAATACATTTAATTAAAAACAACAATAATGTCTTCTGAAAACGGGATACTTTAAAAACGATGATACTAACATTGCTATTTTCTGAATACAGTTATACTTATAAGTGCAAAATATCGTGTTATCTATACATATTAAAGTAATGATAATAAAATGCTTCGACTCTATTAAGTGGACACCAATATTTAGTAGAATTCGTGTTTTTTTTTTAACTGTGAGTTACGTCTACTGGTTTGCGCTTCGGAAAGACTCAAAGAAAATATAATCTTCAACAGGTTTCGAGCCTGCGTCCGCCTTTGTCTGATACGGTGTGCTTCACCCCCCCCCCCACACACTGGAATCTGGAATAAATACTGGAAGCCTGACGATCATATTGAATCATGAAACTTGCAGTCACCTTGCAGTGTTGATTCCAATTTCCATACTGTCCATATCTATAAACGCTCTGTCTTCGACACTAAACATCTTACTGCTATTAATATATAACATTTTAATATATATATATATATATATATATATATATATATATATATATATATATATATCATAACATAAATTGTTTTGTTTAATACATGGGTTCATAGAAAATCTAATAATCAATTCTTACAAATCATCTTTCTTTTGTTCATGTCTTTGAAGATTAATTCTGACCGGCAAAAGAAAAGAAAACAAAAGTTTGCTTTACATTGCCAAACATATTCTTGAAGAAATAATAGATACGAAAGGAATTCATGGAATCATTTACAGAAAGAAAGACATGAGAAAGACGACGAGTTTTGAATGAAAGGGAAACAATCATTTTTGGGGTGAACCAGCATTCCTTCCCTTATGAGATTGTCCAAAAATCATAATCATCATTAAAAGAGAAATTCATAAAGAAAATATTACCACAGATCATGTGCTTCATGTTTAAACCACCATCAAATGAATTAATTTTTGTTTATGAAATCGTCAAAATTTGACGTAAATATTCTATAATTTTTTCGTATTCATATCTCTCAGAATTCGTTGTGGTCGGCTTGTATTCAATAATTTAATTTCTTCTTGTTATCGCTACCTTTATAATGATGGCGTCGATGACAATTCGCAGACAACGTGCATTTTCAGGACTATAAGCTTCCCGTCCTATCAGAATCTGTTCCCGTCATTCATTCTTTATAGACGTTTGGTTTTGCAAGAGTTGGTTGGATGTGAAAGAAAATCAGAATATGAGAAAATGCTGATGGTTGTGAATTTGTTTAAAGTGAACTTTAACTTGTTAGGAAGTGACACACAAACACATTTGATTTCATGACCATCTTCTGCGGCATATATGCTGCGGAAAGAAATATAAAAGGGGGACGGGCCGCCCTCTTAAGGTAAGGCTTCAAGAACACTAGAAAGCTGTAACACGAGGGGAATTGGAAAATTAGGCTTGTCTAACCACATATATATCCTCTGTGGGATCAAGTTGAGATCATAGACAAAGAACATCATTGGAAAATTAGTAAACTTTAGGAATCAACACATGCTAGGCCACGAAATAAAGGGTTCAGTTCGACATTCCAACCACCTGAAGAAGGCCAGAGCGTACAACGGCCGGAACATTGTGATATATATGGCGACAAAGATGAGGACAATAGTCCGAATAATGTAAATAGGTTCTTTCTTTTTTTCAATTTTTTCTCTCTATTTCTCAGAACGAACTCTACTCATTCTTTGATAAATACAATCGTAAAATCTTACCTTTTAAATCGATTGGCAGGTAAACACGACACAGTCTGCTTTTAGAGTTTCATCTGAAGAACTCCCCATGGCGTCGCTAATTGCCGAGCAATGACGGTGGGCAACGAAGAGTGTTGGCCATTAATGAATTACCTTTCTAACTGTTGTAAGAAGCTGATGTAAAATGTACGTGAATAAATGCACATAGACTCATACATGCATACCAGCATACGTATTTACAAACACACATTAACACACATTAACACATATATATATATATATATATATATATATATATATATATATATATATATATATATATATATATATATATATATATTTGAGACTGTTTCAACATTTTTATTACTATAAAAGTTGTAATTAATGAATATACGTGTTTGAATAAATAGCACTGTTTTTAACAGTGAAATTAATTTCTAATGGCCTAACTATTGAAAGGAAGGACGAAGCTGTATTCCCTTTCTAATCTGTAAAACCACTTTCAAGTCAAGCATGATTTACCTTTTTCCGTTAGTCACATTTTGTTTAATAAGACTTTCGATCTCAACGATGTTAGACATTAATTCCACAGTTTTAAAAACAGGATGACTACTCAAACACGTTTACCCAACAAATATAAGTTTTTCTTATAGTATATATTGTAGTGAGATTAGTAAATATGATTTTACTTATTTGCATATATTGATTGTAGGAAAAATAAAGTGTAGAGTAAAGAGTCAGACAGGCGGAGGCTGATCACGTGTCGTAGAACAACACCATACAACAATATGGCGTCGTCGATAGGATGTTTAAGTCGCTTGGAGAAACGAGAATTTGTCGAGTCTTGGATTCGATGTTTTACAGCCAAGGATAGCGCTAAAAATGTGAAAGACAACAAGGAAAAAATGGAGAATATGATATAACTAACCTCTTTCTATCTTTGGCAGTTTGTTAAGCTATAATGAAAAATCTTTTATGACATACCCCAAACAATTGGAGAATTTGACTTTCGTTGAAATTTCAGAAATTATAAAAGTTTACGCCCTAAAAAGAAACTAGTCATAGCAGAAATAACCAAATTTATGGCCATTAAACAGAAACCAGATGAATCATTTATACAATTATTTTACAGAGTAAGAGAAGCTCGCAGATTCTGTCAATTTGAAAAACTGACGAGGAATTGATTCAATTACAGATGATTGTAGGTATAAGTTACTGGAACAATTACAATTGAATAATTTGTCTCTAACTGAATGTGTGGAAGTTATACAACAACTCATTGATTAAAAATATAATTCTATTGAGGAAAATGTTGAAACGTACAGTATAAAAAGGAACGCAAGAAATGCAAATACTGTAAGTATGAGCATGAAATTGACAGAAAAGTACCCCGCTTTTGGAAAAAAATTTCCATAACTGCGGAAAAAAAATCAGTCTGTATGCAAAGTTAAAAATTGTTTTGAAGAAATGACATTAAATGGGATGGATTTTCCAATGCAAGTTGATACGGTGAGTGAGATCACTCTAATCTCCCAAAAATGAGTAAACTGCGAAACCGAAATTGAAAAAAAAATAATTTGAAATTAATACGATTTGATGGATCTTTGTGATACTTCAATGGAACTTTTGATACCTGTGATTATTTCGGAATTATTCCCATTACAGTAGTGGAATGTAAAAGAAATTCATGGACCTGTAGGTATAGATTTTCTAAAATTGGATACGTCGCAATTATTCAGTCATATAAAATCAGAAAAAAGTAAAAACGGGAGTGTTAAAAGGGTGAAAAGCGAGCATAAAATTAAATGAAAATAGTACCCCCCACCTATTTTTAAATTACCTATTTACCTTTGGTGGTTGCTAATTTAAAGGAAATGTATGTTCCTCCAGGGATCAGTACATAGATCTCCCCCATTGTAGTTTTACGAAAGGCAGATGGAGGCTTAAGAATATATGATTTAAAAATAGACGTAAATCATAAAATATGCTTGGGTTCGTTTCCTATTCTCAATATTGAAATCGCTATCTACAAATTATCGGACATG
>CAHIKZ030001413.1:0-2500 GCA_903632075.3 Acanthosepion pharaonis
TATATATTTCTGTGTCCCTGAAGATTTGCTGAAAAAGAGGATATAGGATGGAAATATACCCAAAATAAAACAAACAATTATCGTGAAAATTTTTAGGTTATTATTAAGAGAAATTACCAAAGTATTTTTTTAATGTTATTTTTTTATCGTTTTAAGAATCTTCGATTTTTGTATAAAACCTTGTTTTTCGTTAACACAAGTGCTTAAATTTTTACGCGAAATGTTAAATCTTTTTACGTTCCAAAATCAAATAATTGTCGGATTTTAATGAAATTTTTAGTAATTATTCAGAAGTTATTTTTGAATCTTTGTAAAAAAACAATATCATATTCATTACCCACACATTTAAATTTTATGAAGTTTTGAAAAAATTGTTTTCGTATCGCTTAATATTAGTTATAAGGACAAGTCTTCGGAAAATTGAAATCACGAATTTTTTTTTTGTCTTTTTGCAATACCCTAGTTACATATTTTTTTTCGTAACCAACGTTATATAAAATCTGATTTGAGTCGCATAAATAAAAAATTGTAGTAAAACTAAGACATTATATAGTTAGAAAATCTTTTAATTAATTTTATGTATAAAATCTATTATGGACTCTAATGTCTTTATAAAAATAGGAACAATAATGAATAATTTATTTTTACAAGAATTCATTTCATTTTTTAAAAAAATGTCTAAACTTTTAGATCTTTTAAAAATCAGTATTAATTTGTAGCGGCATAATGATATTGTTATTAAATTAAAATTGTATTTATTATACATAAATTGAAAACGCCTTACAATTCGACATTATTATGTTCATACACGACATTATCAAAAAATAAGAGGTTACCGATAATAAATAAAAAATTTATTGGTAATTTTCTAACATTTTCTCAACAAACATCTTCGTAAGTAAGGCTTTAATACCAAAGTATCTACAATGAGATAAAATATTTTATTGCTTAATATATTTTCTTTAATGTTAAGATTACTGTGTGTATATATATATATATATATATATATATATATATATATATATATATTTATATGTATATATGTATGTATGTATGTATGTATATATATATATAATACTTTTGTTGTCAATGGAAACAAAATTCTAATTATTTAAAATTCAGTTTGAAATATACGAAAGTATTTTGTCTATCTGGGATATTAAATTTAATGTATTAGCTTTAAAATATAGCTAAAATTAAAGCTTCAAAATGATTTTCATTTTTTAAATGCATTTTAAAGTTGTTGCGCTTTTGGGGGATCTACCTACTACACACACACACACACACACACACACACACACACATATATATATATATATATATATATATATATATATATATATATATTACTAGGTAGAATAATATATTTTTTGAGTCGTTTGTTAGGAAGGACAGCTCTTCCCTTTTAGTATATTTTATGAGCCTTTTGTTTCTCATTGAAAATAAAATAGTTAAGCTATTGAAGGGTCTTGAATGTATCGATCACTCAATATTTACACGAAGAGGAGAAATATATTGAAAATACCTTCAAGACCTTTGAATGCCCTAACTATTTCATCTTGGGACAATAAGCATCACTGTTAACATAGAACAGCACCCAGATACATCCTATTTCCGGTTGTTCTGTCTCTTGGCCTCCAAAAGCCACTCATCCACTCCTTTACTTCCCCGTTTCCCTTCAGTCAAAATGGATGTCGCTTAGATGTGGCCAGACTTCAAAAAGAACCATCCGCTGGTTATAAAACAGAAACACTTTAGACCAAGATAAAGCATCATCCCCCTCTTCGTGTGTGCCCACGGTGTCACAATAACGCACATTAATAAGTTCCATAAATACTGGCACTTCTAGAGTAAACACATTTAGCGCGCCATAGCTGGAAGACCATCTAAGGTGATGTGGCATGCGCCGAATTATAACGTGTTCTCAAATCATTTTCACTTATATTAACGTCCTAGCTTCCTGGAAATTAAAAGGTACACTGTACTCGTGCCACTAGTTGCTAAACACAGTGATTCTGAAATAGCGAGCTTATGTAAAAATATCAAGAGGAACAGGAGTGATAAATTGTGATTGACCAAATTTCACGGTGTTACCACGGCTGAGACACACCAACTTTTCGCATCTGTGATAGATCGTAAGCCAGCTTTCACGTTTGGCCCGAGACATTGTATGTAACCGTCTATATCAAGGTACTGGACAGAGTAGTCATATTATGAATAGAAGGCCTGGCAAATATTACACATCACCCATATAACGTAGAGGTCGCTGACCGAGAACTTTTACGATAATATAGCCACGTAGCTCGCCTGATTTGAATTTTCTGAATTTTTACATCTGGGACATCGCCAAGAACAAGTACAACCTATAGCCTCACAACAGGAAGAACTCGTAATCGACTGGCATCAAGAGCGTGATGGCTAACATGAACGACCACCTCGCATGAAATCGCTTCCAAGACGGTATTAAGACCATTGTTAAGAATTAGGATGCTTTTATTAA
>CAHIKZ030001413.1:12500-15000 GCA_903632075.3 Acanthosepion pharaonis
AAATGTTCGGTATTCATTGACCAAACATTCAGTGCTAATGTCGTTTGAAATGTAAAAAATATTTGTATTAAAAACCATTTCTGGAAAATAGGTTTCTCAAGTCCATTTTTTCCAGAATTATTAGTGTTTCCTTTGCTAAACCTTTGTTTGATGTAGTGGGAAACGTCTACAACTTGATTATGTTATTATTTTAATTTGAGAAAACGTTTGTATATAGCTGACACTTTAAATATTTCTGGACGTATTTGGCGCCATTCGTGACATCTACATGAAAGTCTCAAATTGGCGAGTCTATTTAAGAGCACGGTGGCGTAATAGATAGCGGCTTGGATTGTGGAATCGGAGAGATGAGTTCGAATTTCAGTCGAATCCATTGCATTCACTTACGTGCTAATACCCTTGGGAAAGGCATGAATCCACTTCTTCTCTCCTCCAGCTATGGGTAAATAGCAGGACAGACCTGGATGGCAACTGGTCTACCTCAGAAAGAAATGGCAACCTACTGCAGGAAAAAATCTGCCTCGTCAGTTATGTATCGAAAGATACATGATCGCCTAAGCGTGTATCAAACATGGCAAAAAGAAGAAAAAAATAAGAACATGACTTGAGTCCTTAGATTTATATCTTGATTTTGTATCACCTTGTGTTGTTAGACAAGACTGCTTTTAGTACTTTCTTTTTCTCCTGTAATAAATTTAGTGTAACTGTTTCATATACAGTGGTGCTTCAGTATTTATTAATTATACATTCTGAATTCTTATAATATATATGATATAATCAAGATATGTGCTTATTCTTATCTCATCTATGAATACCTATGTCATCAGCATAGCACTCATCATCAGAACACACGCCTCATGAAGGAAAACAAGATCTCTCTTTTCTATTAATATATTCATTTGGGATATATGATTGAATGTGTAAATAATCAGTGACCATCTCGTCATATCTGTGCCTGTATATGCACAGTCCACAGCAATCATTTTTTCTGGCGATACCAACGTGATAGCTCTGACAACTAGCGGCTCTCTAAGAGTATGTTAAATAATGCTTCAATCAATTCATTTTTGGCGGTAAAGCAGTATGCTTTGCTTGTACATTCTCTTCGGATTTTATTCCCGACTCATCAAGAAAGCATTTGCGTGATTTTCCACATAGAACTGAGTCTCTGTTGTGTGATATACATATAACTTCGTCCATGCTTTTCGCTATCATCTCCAAACTTGATACCCACAAAGCATGTGGACTCGATGTAATCCCGGCATTTTTCCTTAAGAAATATATACTTGACTTGGTCTCTCCAAGCTCTACAATAGGTGATTTGTTGCTTCTTGTTTTCCGAATTACTGGAAATCCTCTGCTGTAGTTCCTGTTTTGAAAACACTACAGAACTATTTGACTCATCAAACTATCAACCTCTTAGTATTCTACCTCTCTTTGGCAAAGTACTAGAGGCTCTAATCAAATCCGAATTGGCTAAGCATCTTACCATGCAGGATCTTTTTCAGAAAAAAAAATCATTATCATTTTCTCTTCTCTAAGTTATTGCTGAAAGTGTCTTTTCAACTTTTAGATGAGAATGGCGAAGCTCGAGATGTTGCTTTAAATATTTAGCTGTCTTCAACAGCCACTCCTCTTGGGAAACAGCTGCATTGATCTCATGGTCTTTGGGAGACTTGCCATTAACCACTAACTTCATGGTCTTATGTGATAACTGAGAAAGTAATTGCATAACTGGGATACTTGTTTACCAATCCTCTATACCTCACATTGTCAAAAACCTTCGATATACCTAATGCGATCGTCCTCGTGATGTATCTATTGTCTAACATCTCACTTATTCAGTAAGTAATGACATTTAGAATATCAGCAGTGGACCAAGCAGATCGAAATCGGTATTGTTTGTCGCGTAATAGGTTGTTGCTGTCGAAATACTCGAGAAATTAAGAAAAAAACTACATTTTGTACACATAGAAAAAATATCATTGAGACAATGACGTAATGTGTTCAAAATCAGATCTGAAAACATTAAATAAATATCCGAAATAATTTCAACGTTATGGAAATTAAATTATGGAAACTCTAAGTGTTTCATTTTTGTTGTTGTTATTATTATTATTATTATATTTAGATATTTAATATATTTAAACATTTACTTTTTGTAAATTAACCATTTTTATTCAATTCTTTGGTGTATTGTTGCTCAGAAATATATCAACTTTGGAAAGACATTTCTCTCTCAAGAATGGAGTTATGTGGAAAAAACCGTAAAGTATATTTATTATGGAAGTCGTGTCAATTGGAACGCTTTCAACGTATTTATGTATTAATAAGTTCTTATCATGGATAGAATTTTTAAGATGGAAATTTCAGTTGAAGTTTTATCAATGTTTTCCTCTTTTGTCATTTCAGTTTTTTCATATCTTATATGGTATACATGTATAAATTCATAAACGCGTCTTCACACAAACACACACACACACACACACATATATATATA
>CAHIKZ030001413.1:20000-30000 GCA_903632075.3 Acanthosepion pharaonis
TCTATTAACAAGATTACTAATTCCATTACTGTAATATCCTTTTGGCTTTGATTCGAAGAACTCACAAATGTCAGTTTTAACCTCTTCCTGTGTTACAAAAGCTGTTTCTTCCAAATGATTCTGTAAGCTACGAAACAAATGGTAGTCTGAAGGAGCAAGATCAGGAGAATAAGGTGGATGAGGAATTTTCTCCCAACCAAGTTCTTCGATCTTTTGTGACGTGATTCTTGCTGTGTGGGGTCGCGCATTGTCCTGATGAAACGTCACCTCTTTTCGATTCACTAGAGCAGGTCCTTTTTCCTCAAAGCTTGATTCAAACGCTCTAATTGCTGACAGTATATTTGAGCATTAATTTTTGCATTAGGTGGTAAGAATTCAAAGTGAATTATTCTTTGGCGATCCCACCAGGTTGAAAGAAGAACCTTTTGCCCATGAAGTTCCCTTTTCGGCTCTGTCTGGGGTCCTTCCCCTTTATCAAGCCATTGTCTACGACGCTTAACATTTCGATAAAAGATTCATTCTTCGTCGCCAGTCACAAGTCTATCCAAAAAAGGTGAAACAAGTTGGCGAGAATGGAGAGAAGAGCAGATGCCAACTCGGGATTTGAGTTTCTTTTCAGACAATTCATGAGGTACCCATTTTCCAAGTTTAGGAACTTTTCCAAGTTGTTGAAGATGACGATGAACAGTTGTATGGTTTGAACTGAGAACCATTGCCAATTCCTCAACTGAGAAAACAGGATTTTCTTCAAGGGCTGCTTCAAGAAGCTTTTCATCAAACTCAACTGAACGTCCGGTTCGATCTTCATCTTCAAGGGTGAAATCTCCATGTCTGAATTTTGCAAACCATCTTCTGCAATTTCTTTCATTCATACATTCCTCTCCATAAACTGAGTGAATGTTTCTAGCCGCTTCGGCTGCTGAGTTTCCTTTCTTGAACTCATAAAGCATTATGTGCCTCAAATGATTCTCGGGTACTTCCATGTTAGCAGGGTTTTAATCAAACAAAATTTAATTTTATTGTTCTCTGAAATAAAATTTGATCAGTTTAAATGCATCTAAACATGAAAATAATGTTCAGCCCCATTAGACATTATAAAATACTCTTTAAATTTCGTTCATTTTAACAAAAAGTTAAAATTCGGACAGAACTTAAGGGATGACCTGATATTTGGAGAAAAAGAAATAGTGAGACGGTAAAAGCAACTGAAAAAGACATTACTGTAAAACTGGCTGATTGATGGGTTTTCAACCCTTTGCAGGTTATTTAAAGCCAGAAAATATTTTTAGATTGTAAGAACAGATTTTTAGATAACAGTGTTTTAGTAATACAAGTCTTACTAATTAATCCATCGCTGGTGGGAGAAGAGGTGGATTCATGTTTTTCCCAAGTGAATAAAACGAGTAGGAGTCAGGAATAAAACACACCCAACTGGAATTAGAACTCGGATTAACAATTGCGAGCTATTATCCATTACACGACCCACACATCCAATTTTATAGGACCTGATAATCCCAACCGGTTGCTCATGTAGATAATGACCAGACTCAGCGTTGCTTAACTTCAGTGATCATACGGAAACCGGTGTTTCAACGTGATATGGCAGAAAACCCTGTAAAACTAGTTCATGCTTTTAAGATTATTGCAAAAAATGATGCAAGAGGTGGAAAGCACAAGAAATATTTTTGGGGTCGTTTTTCTCAAATTCGCTCAGACTCAGCAACACTTAAGGGCTTTATTGCCTTGCTTGGGGTGGAATGATTAAAATATATAAATAAGTGAAAGCAGGGCGAATGATTAAACATTTCGTTCGTGTATTTTTGAATGAAAGAAATAGCAAGAATGAAAATGAAAGCTGGGGAAAACGATGTAGAAGATGAGACGAAAAGAAAAATTCAGTTCCTGTAGTCAAGAAAATTTGAAAGTATGAACGACTAATTAGCTAAAAACAAAAGAAAAAAAAGAAATCAAATGACATACTTTTCTTTACCTGATCTTCTGGAAAAACTTATGGAAGGAATTAAAGAAAAAGGGAACTTACGAATCAGAATCGATGTGACACCAAAAAAACTATATTAATAATCTACTTAAGAACATAATTAATCCTGGATATAACGATAAGTGAGGTCTCTGATAGGGTGTTGTAGATGTTGAGGAATGGTGTGGTGTTCTCACTCTCAAGAGTCTATGTTGGACTCTTCTGCCTACTATAAAATTAGTAGGAGAGAAGGTCTTGGGGGAACAGTCGCATAGATTGTTCAACTGCCGTACTCTCTGCCTCGAATAGAGTGGAACCCGGACGCGGCTTTCGCCCGGGTCGGTAGACAGTCACTGCACCCGTTTATACGGGTTCTAAGGGAATATGTTTGGCCAAGCCCACGGACTCGGATGACCCACGTTAAACTCGGCCTTGTGCCTCATCTATCCTCGTGGGGTGGGGGCTGCTAAATATTAAAAGTCGAACAGATCTGTTCGGCTGCGCTGGTGAAACTCTCTGCCTAATATCAAAGGGCAGAGTTTTGTGTCTGGAAACAGCTACCCGACCTCGTTTTATACGGAGTCTATGGGGAATTTTGGGCCGAGCCTAAGGGCTCGCATTGCCCCACATTAAACTCGGCCTTGTGCCACATCCTACCTCGCAGGGAGACTGTTAAATATAACAAACAGATCTGTTCGCACTGTGCTGGTCAAACTCTCAGACTTCGGACAGAGAGGATCCCCAGACGAGGCTATATAGAAGGGCAGAGTCTCGTCTCTGAAAACCGCTACCCGACCCCGTTTTATACGAGGTCTATGTAGAATTTATGGTTGAGCCTACGGGCTCGGATTGCTCCACATTAAACTCGGCCTTGTGCTACATTGTGGGGAGGCTGGTAAATATAACAGTCGAATAGATTGAACGCTGAGTCATCCGACACACCCTCACTATTCGTGTAATACTCTTCTGTTGTGCTTACTGTTTAATCTTACTTATAAAATGCAGATTGTGTGTGCGTGTGTGTGTGTGCATGTCTGTACGTTTATATATTGGATCGGATTTCCTACATTTTTCAACCGATTTCAACAAAACTTCACAGGACTACGTAAAATTACCTTGCGGTGGTTCTGACAGTGCCAAAAATTGGAAAAATACAATTGTTTTTGCACGAAATCAATTTGAAAACACGATTAACAAGCATCGCAGTTTTGAGAATGAAAGGGGGACAACTCATATCGAGTTATACTTATTATAAAACCCAGGGTGGTTGTTTGTGTGTATGTGTGTGTGTTCGTTTATATATGGGATCGGATTTCCTACATTTTTCAACCGATTTCAACAAAACTTCACTTTTTTTTGGCATGTAGTGTTTCTTATTGTCTTGCACACTTTTTTCTTTATTTTTACATCCAGAATGCTTGAAAAATTCCATTTACAAGACAATTGTATATAATAAAATTCTATTCAATTGGTAGACTCATAACGATTGAAAAGAATGTTTTTGTTTGGGTTTGATCAATTCGTAAAAAAAAAAGACATGCGTGTTCGTCAACCTTAAACAATAATCTTTGTCAATTTTTATTTTTCAGTCTTTATGATGGTCGATACTTCATCTATCTCTTACTGTTACATCCCCGGGCAACTCCGGGCTCTACTGCTAGTATATGATATATCTGTAACACTTGTTTTGTTATTTCTTTAACCCTTTACTTGGTCACAACAAGGAACGTGGAACCAACTCTTAATTGCTGTTGTTCCTTGGTTCATTCTAACCAGCGGTGGTAGCTCCTGTTAGGGTCACAGCTATTAGCAAATAGAGAATTCCCTAACAAAAACAAAACAACCTGAAAGTACAAAAACACATTTCTATAGGAAAAGTACCAGCAATACATTCTTATATAAAACTGATCAACAATATATATCTATAGTAAAATGACCAACAATATATATTTAATGCAAAATGAGCAAGAATACATTTTGTCTGTAGCTTAAGGTATGCAGCTTCGTTCAAAATATTTAGATTTCGACATTAATAACCCATAGAGGTTGATATGCTGCTAAATATAATTACACAACCAACACGAATGAATTCTTTCATGACATTAATCTATATAATATCCTACAATTTATTAAAGAAATCAAACTATATTCCAAAATTTATAACTTCAACAAAACTACAACATAAAACACACATTTCACCACCTCTAGTTATTATGTTCACATAAACATGTATATACACAAAAGCTGAGCATCATCTACCATGTATTCAATTGTGAAAGCAGAATAACATATATCATTACTTCAATGTTCCCAAGAAAATTAAATTTCGGCGTTAAATGACTCATAAGGTGTTGATGTGGCGCTAAACAAGCAAGTCAAATCATACCAAATCAAGAACATACTTAGATATTTAGTGAATATCTATGCAGATGTTACAACAGCTTATAGGAGAATTTTTAAAAATATGGATGACGAGAACTTGACAGCTGGTCTCCGCTCTGACCAAGCCTTTTGGTGATGCAGTGCGTTAAAACCAATGGTGAGATTCAGCAGGTTTGCACATGTTCACACGAACCTGTTTTGGGAATTTTATGAGCTCAGCAAACCCGTTGCTTGCTGCAACCCGAACAAACAAATTGCTAATTTTAAATAGATGTCTATAAATTGTAGTCACATAATCGGTTGTGGATGTAAATTCAGGTGATTGTAGAAAGGTTAATATGAATTTCATGAACTGCTGAACTTGCAAGAGCCAGATAGTTGGAATATTCAAGAAATGGTTATTCCTTGGAAAGCTTCAAAAGAAATGCTGAATGACTTCAGTAAAATTTTTCATGAAAACATTCCCATTAATAATTTTCGTGACTGTGTGGAAAATGTCCTGAAAAACTTTCATAATTCTGTAATTCCTCAAATGTACAAAAAGCGAAAACAATTATCCATATGATTGCTATTAGTTCTTCGGATGCAGAATGAGGGTTTTCAAGAATGAATATTATATACTCAGATGCCACCTTGCAATGGAAAATGCAGCAAGCTTGATGACAATCAATCTTATTGGTCTCCCTTTAGATTTATGGAATGCCACTCATTTCTTTAAAACATGGCTTTGAAAAATCACAGTATTGATGACAACAGAGTCAGGCAAAAAAGCTGAAGACTGTGATGACAATCAAGTCGCCATTTGAAATTTTTAAAATGAAAGATCATAAATGAAAGATTTTAAAGCATTTGTTTTAATTATTTTTCTTTTCAAAATGATAACGTGCAATGTAATTGTTATGGGACCTTACCCATAATAACATAATGGACTATTCTATACGTAATAAATACTGCGCCTCAAGAGGAAGTCAGGAGTGAGGTCCGTCAGGAGTCTGTCAGTCAGACAGAGCGAGTCAGTCAGTTGAGTCAGAGGCAGTCCGAAACAGAGTCGCGTTCAGACAAGTACTACTAAACCTGATTGTTCGTACTAACACTACTCCTTCTCTGTATATATTCCTGTTTGTAATATATTTGTGTTATTCCATACCCGTGTTCGAGTTCTTCTTTATTGGTTCTACCTTGGACTATCACCGTGGTACAAGGAACCGGACCATAACAGTGGCGACGAGCGATTCGAACTCATTCGGTGGAAGAAAAAAAAATCGTTAGCCACAGCATAACAGTAATGCAGATTAAGTTTGGTAATTTTGACTAAGTGCAAGAAAAAATTGCTTTATTCCTAAATTATATTTATATAGTGAAGCATAAATTATGGAAAAATGGGGGGGACCCGTTGCTATTGAGACCTGTTGTCAAGAGAATCTGTTCTTAAATTTTTTGAATCCCACCACTAGTTAAAACTGGCCTATAACATTCAGATGAAGCCAAGGATTATGGCAGCATTCACCAATTTAAACAAGGGGACCGCCCAGAAGAGATGCAGGAGATTCCCAAATCGTCTGGATACCGTCATTGAAAACAATGTCAATTTTATTGAATATATTTATTCTTTAGTATTTCAAGATATTTTGGGGCAAATCTGGTAAATATATCTATTAAAATGAGATGTCTGTGTTTTTCATTTTGTGGAATTTAAACGACAATTTATCCATCGAACTCTCTCTCTCTCTCTCTCTCTCTCTCTGTATATATATATAAATATATATATATATATATATATATATATATATATATATATATATATATATATATATTAATTCCATTAATGTAAATATTATCGAATCTAAAGAAGTCTTTTTTGCATGATGAAACGCGCTACAGATCTATCTATATATCTTAAGAAGAATTATATATTTGTTCCTCAAAGCATGACGACATTACATAAAGTTGTATGCACATATCAATCGCCATGCACAATTTAATTTTAATTTCTTTAATTTCTTCATGAAACTAAATAGCATCAGGCGGTGAAGAACAGATACATAATTTTTTTTCTTATAAATTTTAGTTCTGTTATTATTACTAGGAGCACTCACTTTACACGATGTTGTCTCTATCTACCTATATATTTATCTGAGTCAATGGTGTGCTTATTCGAAAATAAATACATAAAAATTCACATTCTCTTTCTGCCGGGAGCCGATAGCTTAAGGGAAAAATCTCCGACTGATGCTAAATCAGTTGGGTTTCGATCCTGGCTTGAGGCAATCGGATGTCTAGCCACACTGATGAGCTGTGATACAGTCTGCCTGCGAATGACACTATATATATATATATATTATAATATTTTTTTGTTTAAAAATATGATTCCTTCGATACATAAGAGTTCTCCTGTTTCAAAAACCAGAGCCGAAACCATTCAAATAATAATAAGCTCTACTTCTGTATGGAGCACTGTCTTCAAAATAAAAACAAAAATACTAAGGAACTCCGGATTATGCACCCAACGTGTTCTTTTCTATTTTCTGCATACCTGCGCACTTATGCTTATATATTATATATATATATATATATATATATATATATATATATATATATATATATATGTATGTATGTATGTATGTATATGTGTGTGTGTGTACAAATTTGTGTCCAAGATGACGATACTCCTACGAATAATTCGTTGAATAATGACCATACTTAATCCGAGAACTGGTGGCATTTATTGAGGATTTAAACAGACACCTTCTTTGTTGGCGTCTCAAGTAGTAAGCTATTAGCCAACCTTTGTCAACAGAGAGCGTCAATAAAATTGACTAAGGAGCATTAGTGGCACAACAGCAATCCATTTTAAAATCAGCTCAATACGAATTTTGATTCGACTATTAATTTTAAATTCCTATTACACATTTATCTGTCATCTTGGGCGTCTCGGTAAAATGGCGGGTGGGATCAAGATGGGTTCGGGACATTGTTTTGAATGCGTCTGGAAGAATGGTTGATCCGTTGTTGGCGAGATTTGTCTGATTCGTGATTCCCAAGTAATGACTTCGTTATGATAATAACGGCAATTATTAGCACTCTCTCTGAACACGATGACAATAACAAGCATAACAGCCACACGAACATCAATAAATGTCGTTTGGGGGAAGAAGGCAAGATTTTATAAATGAATGTAACAAGCTGGCTCAAAAATGAATATAAAATCAGGCGTGGCATGACAGGAACAGGGATCATCTTGAATCTATGCAAATTTTTGCTTGATCCTGGAGACAAAGGTTTTCAGTTCTAAACCGTTCTATGGCAGACACAAAAATAAATAGCAAGAACTTCAAAACAAGGCAATAAAAGAAAGCAGGAAGAAAGGACTGTCAGTTGTAAGAAGACAGAATGTATGATTATTAGATAGAGAGACCAACTGTGAGCTCCGAATTGGAGATGTCAGAATCAGGTTAGTATATAAAATATATCTGGGTAAATGTTTTAACAGGAGACGGAAAATGTCACATAGAAATCTGAAAGCGCATTGAAATAACGAAATATCCTTATGTAGAAGTCAAGTGACTTATCTGCCAACATGGCTGCCTTCTTCTGTTTTCTTGTAAAGCAAGCCAGCTGATTTTACCTCATTTCATAGGAGAGTGCTTAATACACCAGTTAGCTTGGTCCATTTTGTTAGAATGGACCTGCCCAATACATTTGCATGAGTGGTCTTTATTCACCCATATATTTCTCCATGAAATGACTCAAGTCAGTTTTTAGCTTTGGCTACACTTGCCGTGTTAGACCACTGGCAAGCTAACCAATATTCCATATGGCGCTGCGAACAGGATTTGAACTTGTGAGGGAATGTCCCATTGGATTTCGAATCTAATAGAATAGAGTGGTAGCCATCGACAGCATCCAGCACTGTTTTCTTGGTATTGGGTGGCACCTGCATTGCCAGCTGGAAAGGTGAGGCAATGTGGTGGGTTTCTCGCTTATATTGCGAATTTAGATATTGATAATCGATGGGACATAGCTGGGCGAATAGTAGAGACACTTCCCAACCATCAATATAGAATTAGAGTTGCAGGATCAGGCAGAATAACCCTGCGGAACCGTAGGTTCCTAAGGAAACTTGAAGCGCCCATAATCAAGACCCCCATCCCAAGCGCCATGCCTGTGTCACCTGAGCCGACGATTACAGATATGTGTAGACCACATCAATCTGCCAAAGAGTCGGGAAATGGTGACATTACATTGCGAAATGATCTAGCATCCCAGGGACCTACTCAGTCACCACCATCAAGAACCAGGATTCCCAGGGCGCTATCCCGACTACTCGCGTACAATCGGCCAGGCAATAGGGAACTAATTCCTCCCCAACGGCCAATATGCTTCCGCAATGGGGAGAGGAGCGTGATGTAGAAGTCAAGTGACTTACCTGCCAACATGGCTGCCTTCTTCTGTTTCCTTGAAAAGGGAGCCAGTTGATTTTACCTCATTTTATAGGAGAGTGCCTAATACACCAGTTAGCTTGGTCCATTTTGCTAGAATGGACCTGCTCAATACATTTGCATGAGTGGTCTTTATTCACCCATATATTTCTCCATGAAATGACTCAAATCAGTTTTTAGCTTTGGCTACATTTGCCTACTTGTGTGTCAGACCACTGGCAAGCTAATCAATATTCTACACGTTAGAGACAAACAGTGTTGAAATGCTATGTAATATCAATCGAATATATAACAGTGGATGGTAGAAAATTTCCTGAGAGATGAAAAGGAAATTTAGGACGACAGTGATATTCTTCATTGAAAGAAAATGCGAATAGCATCAAGTCAACATGTGGGCAACGAGAAACTTTAAATGAAAATGGAAACAAAAAGGACAAAAGTACTTAAAATAAGCAACACACAATTTGAATTTCTGATATACATGATGAGGAAAAAGAGCTTGGAAAGTTTAACACTCACAAGACATATTGAAGGTAAAAGAAATGGGAAATAGCGAGTAAACGACCTCACGAACTTGTGTAAAAAGATGACAACAGGAAAATAATTGCAAGATTGTAGACGAAAAACAAAAAGACACTGGATATCTCTATGATTGGCAACCAGTTTATTCGAATAATAGCACTGAATTCAAAGACGTTTGAGAGGGAGGTTAGGAACTTCATCACATAAAAGTCCACTTGCTACAGAAACGAAAGAATCAACGTTCAGCTTAGTGTCTTTGTGGCTCTGTACTTTATAGGCGAGTCTACAGGACTTATACTTAAAGACTCAATACCGAATAATGCCATCACAAGACTGATCCTCAAATATGGATGTGACTTTTTTTTAGTCCAGCTAGAGATTTACCCTCTTTATAACAAACATTAAAGGAAAAACCTTTCCTCATTTAAAAAATAGTTGAAGTTTTTTATTAAGTGAGGAAAATGTTTTAAACACAGCCATTTCTACTGACTATATGAACTTCGAATATATTTGTTCAAAAAAAAAAAAAAAATGTCTCCATTGAACGCAAGAAAATTTACTGGTATCTTATCAGACATTTCCTTCTCCTAGATTGTTTTCTTAACAAAATAATAGGGATCATTTGCCCTCAGTAGACGTACAGAGCGCCTGGATATCAACCCAGCTATTTCTTCGACCC
>CAHIKZ030001413.1:37500-85000 GCA_903632075.3 Acanthosepion pharaonis
CGTATTTCTCAAGTTTGATTTGCTAGATTTGTCGATCAATTTGCAGCTAAACTAAATCTGTTGTTAAGTGGAACAGGCAGTGACTTGTTAATTTTAACGCCTAAAAAAACGAAACTGCTATCTTTTAATCATCTGAGAGAACACTTTTACTTTCCATCAACATGACTGATGCTAACCTCAGAAAATGTGACTGATTGCGACTTCTCAGGCTAAGGTTTTTAGCTGATATGAAGTGGAAAGAGTATAGCAAATCAATTGTCAAGTCTGCAGCTAATAAAGATGGTTCATGATATCTTGCTAGACAACTTTTCCCGTCAGAATCTATTTTACATATTTATAAGTTTACTATTTGTCATCGCTTTCAATTTTGCTACCACATCTGCTGCTCGTACATTTTATTTAGAGATTCTTGATAAAATCCAAAGAAGATTCTGCAATATTATTGGTCCTGATCTAGCATCTCGACTTCAGATTCTTTTCCATCACCGTAACGTAGCTTCTCTGTGTCTTTTCTATAAATACTTTCATGGTAATTGTTCTGATGAACTCGTGGTACCTAGACTTTATGACTTTGAGTCCAGTACTAGATTGTCTGCAAGATCTCATCATTTTACAGTTGAAATGGTTAGATGTAAGCGTAATTTCTATGCAAACAGCTTGTTCTATCGCACTTCTCGCTTGTGGAAGTCTTTTCTGGCTTCTTGCTTTTCAGGCATTTTAGATCTTCAAATATGTAAATGCAATATCAATCGTTATCTCTTGCGTTCTTGTTCTTTTATTGTTCTCCCTCCTTAATAGTAGCTTTTTTTTTCTCATATTCTCTAACACTCAGTAAGCCCTTTTGTACTAGTAGATTTATTGCCTTGCTCCGGGGAAATATTTAATAAAAGTATTTCCGATTCGGCAGAATTGTCCCTGAAGAGTGTGCAACCAAAGTAAACGAAAGTACTCAATGCATCCAATTGTGCTTTGAACGAAAATTTCAGGGTCAGTACATGGCCAGCGGTGAGGTGTTATATATATATATATATTCCTGCTTTTTTGTGTTAAGCCCCAAAGCAGAGCATGATCCAGAGAACAGATCCATAATTACTTGCAGGTCTTTCTCCATATGAACAACTCGGTCTGCGTTGTCAGCATAATGAAGCTCCCTGACGAGGATATGAAAGGTCTTTGAGTTTGCATTAAATCGTCTCAGATCAAAAACTTTATATTTGGTTCCGAAGGATAGACAGACACCTATATTTCAGCCATGGAAAGCCTATGAGAGTGTTACAGCCAAATATATAGAAAATAAAATTGGTGTTGCCTTCTTTAACTCCAATATCGGTGGCTGTTGGTTCATTGTAACTTCAATGGTTCACATCGAAGTTAGAATGAACTTTCGCGCCATGATCTAGTTGTTTAAACATGATTATAAGAGCAGGTGGACATCCGAACTTACAGAAACTGGTGCACAGAGTTGTCCTCTTCCCGGTACCGAATGCCTTGTGTTGATCGAAAAGAAATTGGCATGGTTCAATGCATTTCTCCAAGAGTTAACATGAAAAATAACTCTTGTCATTTGTACCATGAAATGATCTAAATCCACATTGGCTCACTGGGATGGCGGAAGATCAATCCATTTTGGATTAGTAAACATTTTTCATCTCTCTCTCTCTCTCTCTCTCTCTCTCTCTCTCTCTCTCTCTCTCTCTCTCCCTCTGATTCTCCGTCTGATTGTCTGTCTGTCTCTCTATATCTTTATATATATATATATATATATATATATATAGAGAGAGAGAGAGAGAGAGATAGACAGACAGACACCCTTGAGGAAATTAATTGAAACAAAACGAATTATTCCGTTATTATTTACTTTTTTTTCGTATTTTTCTAATGAAACATGACAAAATGCATATGTTAGTACTTCTTATGCCCATTCCACGAAGTCGTTCATTGCAGACTGACCACAAATTCTCGACTGGATTTAAAGCAGGAGGATTTCCACGCCAGTCTATAGGACTTCGATTTGCCCACTGGTAAGGATCGCTAGTATGTTCGTGCAGCGTTACAATTTTCGTACGTTTCCTTGGAGTAGCAGCCATCGCAGACAATGGTCGTAGGACAGCTAATCGACAGCCGAGACAATAGCGTTCACGTGTGATTAAAATCTGATGCAATCACGGATGCCGCAATATTTTTCAAGGCCAAACAAATTCAATCATACACCCCGAAAATAGATTCATATTACTGCACACCACTGCAAATGACCAAATCTGAGAAAAAAATAGAAATCTATTACACCCTCTCACTCTCTGACCGTATGGTGAAAGTAAGGATTTAAGCAGTTGTTTAAATTAATTTGCACAAGGGTATATATATATATATATATATATATATATATATATATATATATATATAATAACAGTAGGAAAGACGGTGCTTAAAAAGGGTCGTTTAGAGTGTTTCTGGAAGAGATAGGGAATAGTAAGAAGAAAAGGTTCACCTACCTGTCCCTACTTTGAGATTAAATTCACTCATCTGTGAACTTGATTCTAAAATTAATGAAGCACCCTGACAATTGGATGTGATCTCCACAAAACTCAGAAACAGATGTGAACATTTAAGTTTATTTAATTATATGAAGACCTTCTCAGGGTATGAATGTACTCGTATGTGTGTCTGTCCATTTTGTTGGTAGACAATCAATGCTTTTATTGTTGACATAGAAGAAAAGTGTTACTTGGAACGAATCAGTATAAATATTGTCCGTTCTTGGCCATACACATGAGAGGCTAATAGAAGGAAATTACTGGAAAGTAATTGAAACTCACCTGAAGCGAGCTGAATGTGTAATGCTCCTCATGCCAATGACACTTCCACCGAGCTTCTCTACGGCATATGATTTCACTGAATTTTGATGTAATATATAAAAGCAAAAAGTATGGATGGTACTCTTTTTTTAAACAAATGTCTTCAAATTCTTTTACGTAGACATTCTAGATTTGTTTCTTATGACGACGTAAAAATAAGTGAAAATTTTTCACTGGGTTAAACATTTCAATCACTTGTTAAATTAATCACCAATAATAGCCCCCAAACTTAATATCTTATAGAGTTTCAGCTTTCTGAATTTTAATGTAAGGGTTTAAAATTCAATGCCGAATAGTTTATGTTCATTTAAGCAGAGAGACACTTTGGCAGAGCAAAGATAAAGCGGTAACTTTATAAGCTCTGCACTTGCAAGAATGTTTGTGCGGGAATGTCAGTGAGTTTGTGGAGGTATAGAATAAGTCTTTGAAAAGTTCTCGGCCCAATCCATTTGCCAAAATTTGACTATCCTACGATTAAAATTTAAAGGAAATCTCTATTTGGATGAACTGAGAGCTTTTGAGGAGCACCATATATATATATATATATATATATATATATATATATATATATATATATATATATATCATAAAAAATATACTTTTAAGGTATGCTATATTATGAGGAAGTGTTCAATGCCAAATATGCTTTTCTATTCATTTATTTAGAATCTTTCAGTTATTACTGTCTTTCTTTCACACTTTCTTTCATATTTCTATCTTCTCTATTTTCCAGTTTTCCAGTTTCTTCCTTCTAGGTATACAGACAAATTTACGCATACATACATATATATATATATATATATATATATATATATATATATATATATATATATAACTTTTTAGTAATTTGCTGGCCAAGTTCTGACTCACTTAAGAAGCAGAAAGAAAACAACAAATCTTCATCTCTGATAGAATTTTCAAGTAGTACTGCATTTCGAGCTTGTTCCACACACACACACACACAGAGTCGCAGAAATTGTCTGAAAGCCACGACTGTGTTTCCCTGCTTGCGTCACATGGTGCAGAATCCAATTGCCAGACATAGGGTCTTCCAGCAGCCACCCTCTTGACCCAGGGCAGCATTACCTCATCAAGGTACTTGACGTACGCCTTTGCATTAAGTCTGAGGGCCTCACCAACAAATTTTGGAAATCCTTTCTCATCAGAATGATTAAAGTGAGTTTTTTTTCCAGTTGCCGTACCTCCGTAATCACCATTAAACTCATCCAACTCTTTATAAATCCTTTCTGCATTGTCCTCAGATTGACACCCAAACACTCTGAAATATTCGTATTAGAGCTTCCGGCGCTAATGCCAAACTGTACAGCATGCCGTTTCCAAATTTTTGGCAGAGTGAATTTCATCATGGTTCTCTTTTTCTCGGAGACGGTGCCCAACTGACCCTACTATACTGCGCAGTAAACAACATCAAAAACAGAGAACGCGCATGCGCGAAATTAAAAATACCAACTGGCGGCAATTTACATATCACACCCTGTATATGACTGAATATAATAGAATATTCTATTAATATTATTCGATACACATCCCAATGTACGATTAGTCATTTTTTGATTATTTTTTCATCTGTGATATCCAGAATAGATTCTTCGACTTGGTCACATTCTAAATGACACAAATATTTGCGTCAGTTTTCTCTTATATCCGGGTTTGGTCTATTTTGTTTACATTAACACAGGCTCTAATTTTGGACCAGAGAAAATCCCTCTTATATCCGGGTTTCTCTTATATCCGAGTCTCTTATATCCGGGTTACACTGTATTAGTTATACGCAAAACTCGTTGTATAATTTAAATCATCAATGTTTGGAAAAATCTTCCCTGAACCGTAAAATAAGAACAAAATCAATGAAACCAAGACATTATTTAATTAGAAAAAATTCCAATCACTTTTATGAATAATATATATTATGAACACTATTGCATTAAAAAAAAATATGTCGAAGAATAATGAATTTTTACAAGAATTATGTTCCTTTTTTCATTTTAATTAGAATAATTTATGAAGCTTTAAATCTTTTAAAATTCTGTATTAATTTCAACCAGTTAAAAGTTATTGTTATCAAGTAAAAAAAATATATTAACTAATCATAAATGGAAAAGCTTAACAATTAAGTGAACTCCAATATTTTAAAAAGAATTTTGAACTTGTGTGCGTGTTTACAAACGTGCCGAAATTTTTAAATACAAACGACCATATCAGAAAATAGTATCTATAACTCTAGTAAATTTAAAGCCAAACTACCTGAAATTCAAATAAACGATTAAGGAGGATATTTTCTTAAATTTTTAAGATAACTCTGTTGTTAAAAATTATATAAAAAAAGGCGCTCACGTTATATTTCTCAAATAATTTTTACATTATGTCCCCCATAGAAAAAATTAAATAAAATTTCGGTTGTAAATCAAGTTGTCAAAACCTTAAATAAACAACTATTGTGGTTTTAAAAATACATAATTTTTTGCGGCATTTTAAACTAAAAGAAAGTAAAATTTGTTTCAAACCAGATTAATTTAACTTTAAATCAGCTAATATTACTTAAATAAATTTTCTGGAAATATATTTTATTTTTGAAAGTTTTTTTTTTTAATAAAGAGAATGACAATATATTGGCAGATGGTTTAACCATCTGCCAATATAAGTTAATTCTCTTTATTAATGGCTAAAATCAACCACTTTTAACAATTAAAAATCCCTCCCTCCTTCTTGTCAATCTAAATTTTTTTTTTTAAATACATCAAAGTATTTTGCTTACTGGAAATATTAAATTTAATCTGTTAACATGAAATTAAAAGTAAAATAAAAGTTTCAAGAAAGTGTTTTAATTTCTAAAATTTCATTTTAAACCCTAGTTATCGTTTTCTTTGGCGATGATATATATATATATATATATATATATATATATATATATATATATATATATATATATATGTGCGTATATATATATATATATATTTTCTTCCTGATTTATTCTCTGCCATAGACTCTTCTTCCTCTTTCTGTTACTTATTATATTTATTTCGTCTCCCTCCTTCTTTTCTCATCATCTCCAACCCCCCCTCTCTCTCTCTTCCCCCTCTCTCTCTCTCTCTCTCTCTTTCTCTCTCTGAAAGGAAACTGCGTCATCAAGCTATTCTTGAAGATTCGTTGTCATATACAGAATCAAGTACAAACCACATTTAAATACTTTAGCATCAGTGTCCTACCTTT
The DNA here is from genome assembly GCA_903632075.3 of Acanthosepion pharaonis. Lineage (NCBI taxonomy): Eukaryota > Metazoa > Mollusca > Cephalopoda > Sepiida > Sepiidae > Acanthosepion > Acanthosepion pharaonis. The sequence goes on from CAHIKZ030001413.1 coordinate 43,587, forward strand.
TATCACTTGACCAAATCGGACACATCCGGATAAATTTGTCGCACCTCCCTCCACTCATAAAGAAAAGCTTCGAAAAGTTTTATAGATTATGAGATGACCAACGCCTGTTTGGCCAGTCGGTGTCCATCCGCGGGACGAAATGTAGTTTAGCAGACAATTTGGCGCGGCAACCACGCACCTATAAACAAGCGCTAGAACCGACAATAGCCTTATGGTATTAATTAGTCTTATCGTTATGAATAATACAGACATTAAGAATCATGACACTTAAAATCTAGAAATGGCACACACAAATTATGGCAGCTTATCGATTATACGTTATCAAAGCACTGATTCTCTTACCGGGTGTTTTAATAAAAATCACTGCTACAGAGAAATTACTAAACCAAACGATAAAAATCTTAATTGCCTGAAAATCTGAAGCAAAATCTTTATTTCTTGACAAACATTTTCGAAATATTTCCTCAATTTTTACCGTTCATAATTTTGGCCTTTTTTGTATTGTCTTATTATCTTAGAAAAGGTCCTAATTTTCTCCCTGCTATCTTTATCTTTGTTGTTTTTAGTACAGTCTTTCGGTTGGTATTTATATCGGCCTTGCATTGGCTGAAGTTCGGAGATGAAGTGTTTTTAGTAGTTTTTAGATATTTTTACACTATCATTTTTATCTTGATTACTTTTGATACGGTGTTTCAGCCGTTATATTCTACGGTCTTCCCTATGTCAGGTGTGATGAATTTTCAACGTTCCGTACATTCTTTTCCGACTATTTGGGTTCTCTACTAAGAATGAGAAAGAAACAATCATACTAATAGGTACCAATTAAACTAATTTGGTAGTAACCGACTAAAAGAATTCGGATTTACCATAATGCCTACTATACAATATGCATCGGTATCTTCTTCTTCTTCTTCTTCTTCTTCTTCTTCTTCTTCTCCTCCTCCTCCTCCTCCTCCTCTTCTTCTTCTTCTTCTTCTTCTTCTTCTTACGTGGACGATCATGGATCACCACAACATCCTATTTTTTGTAGCACTTAGCAAAGTGTAGCTTTTTAATATACTATCCATCCCCCATGCATTTACTGTTTGTTATGTAGGTTAATCACCGTTCGCCTCTGTCCATCTTGCCTTCACTATGTCCTGTGAGTGTTAAATTATCTAAACCTTCTTTCCTCGTTATATATCCCAGAAATTTCAAATGTATTTTTGATTGTGAGTAAAAATGCCCTTAATTTCCTTACAACTTCATCGTTACTCAAATATTTCGTCCAGTATCCTTTTGTAGAACAATATTTCTATTGCCTGAAGTCTCTTCTTCATCTGAGAGGAAAATGTCCCACATTCAATGCCATATAAGAGGACTGGTATTATATCGCAGTTCAACGTTCGCTTCTTTGTTTCTAATGAAATTTTCAAATTTCATAGTACTTTCCTTAGCTTTTGCAATGCATTTTTCTATTCCATATATATATATATACGGAGTGTAACAGCAAAAATTGTCCAAATCGTGTAACAGCACGGGATAATTGTCCATCCAATAAAATTTTTAATATCTACAAAAAAAAAAAAAATACTAAACTAATTGAGTTTTTACCAAGTTTTCAGATAAGACGTTTAGCTATCGTGACACCAGTTGTCATAAGAATCACTGAAAAAAAAACTTGAGTTATTCAGCTAGAAAGAAAACAGGTTAAAACAGTTTTTGTCAGTCCCACTATATTTTCCTAACAGAAAAATGGTGAAAGGAAGAAGATCATCCAGGTCTTTATTAATGCTACCAACATTCATACTCTGACCAATTGGCGAATAAGTTTTAAAATGAGTGAATAGTAGACAGGAAAACAGGATCAGGAGGCCACAACAGCAAGAAGGATCATCATTTCAACTTTGAGATAAATACATTTTTATTGTTCAAAGTTGAGTCCAATAGTTTTATAAAAAGCTCGGAAAATTCCAATAAGATATCTTTAATCATTTCCAAGATACAACTGTTCAAATCTTAATCTAATAATTTTGCTACTATAGAGTACACACACACACACACACACACACACACACACATATATATATATATATATATATGTGTGTGTGTGTGTGTGTGTGTGTGTGTGTGTGTGTGTGAAAAGTGTGTGCATATAAATATAAATATATATATATATATATATATATATAATTATTTATATATTATATGTGTGGTACTTATTAGAAAGCGCTCAATATCAGAGAACACCAATACACGCAATCTACATAAACCCAAATTTTAAAAAAATTAATCAGTTTGTCTGACAATCGCAAAAGCGTGAAACCCAGGGTCACAAACTCACATCCATCCAACCAAAATATATATATATATATATATATATATATATATATATATATATATATATATATATATATATATTTGAAAAGTGAAAAAGATTCTTACAGGTACAAAATTTTATTATGGCAAGGAATAAGCGGAATGTAAAGGACATAATTATGAAAACTAAGAACTAAAACAAACAACCGGTTTCGTCCCAGTACTCCTCAAGTTTGATACACTGGGATTATTTAATCATAAACTTAAAAACAAAAAAAACATTCAATGAGGGGGAAAGGGGGAAAATTTTTTATATATGATGGAAAGAACTAGAGCCCAATCACATTCAAGCCCAACAAGCAATCTCTCTGCTTACAGAGAAACGGCCTGCGGGACTTGATGTAAATGGACTCAAGAACCTTCAAATGATATGCAGAGTGCGACTTCGCCAGAATGGAAAAACAGTCAACACTCAAACCAGCAACACATTCCCTGCTAGTTATAGCGTGTTCCGCTATAGATGACCCGGATGTATTCACTAGTTGGCTTTTGTTAGCGGCCGGATTTAAAATTCTGGGGGGTAAATGTTGTTTAATTCTAAAATCCAAACGCTGAGAGATTGCTTGTTGGGCTTGAATGTGATTGGGCTCTAGTTCTTTCTATCATATATAAAAATTATTTTTTCCCCCTTTCCCCCTCATTGAATTTTTTTGTTTTGTTTTTAAGTTTATGATTAAATAATCCCAGTGTATCAAACTTGAGGAGTACTAGGATACATTAAGGAAAGTCTACTTAGAAAATTCAACACTCACGGAACACATGGATGGAAAGAGGTGCAGAGGAAAAAAAGCGGGTAACGTTAATAATAAGTTTCAGTGAAAGGATAGCATAGAGAGAACAATGAATGATTGTTGCTCTAAACATTGTTTAGCGCTACAAGAGATAGAAAGTTGTGGAGAGCCATGATCGGTGACGTTCTGAAAGGATATGACGCATAAAAAATATTTTATTTTAACAACTTCAGGAGTTTCGTGTGTCAAAAAGAGAAGTTTAGATGTCAGTCTGGTATCGTTAATCCGAACTGGTTGATACGAAGTGGTTTTTAGAGAAGCGTTATATGCGTCTTATATAGAGGCAAATATGGCAGTTAAAAGAATGAGCATAACGCAATGCTGCTTTGGTGACTAATAAAAAAAATTACGAATGGGTTGGAAATTCTTCACACGCACAGATGTATTCATCAAATATTAATTCTTCGGATGACTATTTATTCCTTTCTTTGCAGAATTTCCAGGAAGACTGCTTGAAGCCCTTAGTGTAATTCTTTTGCAGGGAACTGTAATTTCAGTCATTTTTAATGAAGCCTGTATAAAAGAGGGTTGCTGGCAAAATACACAAATATATATATATATATATATATATATATATATATATATATATATATATATTTGAATAACAGTCCTTCCTTCATACATGCTCCATTGAATACGATGGTCAATAAATATTTTTTATTGTTTTTCTAGTGTTCCTATCATTCTTATTTCATGAGGATTCAGAGAGTGTCGAAACTTAGCCCAATCTCTTTCGATTAATACTTTATTCATCTCTTATACCCCACCGTTTTCAATAAGTAAAATAACATTTCTATGATATATAGTAATTTTAGAGGGAGGATGATTTTTGCTAAAATTTGTCTGAACGTGACAAATCGTTATTATCAAATACGACAACCCGAAGTCCATGTCAAAATCACTGCTCTCTGTCGGCCAGAAGAACTGGTTAGAGGTGTCACTAACATCATCGAACCAGACAGGTTGACCGATGAGGCGTTGACCGTAATAATTTTGTCCACGCTTTCGAGACCTGAGCAACACTGCCCAGCGACCTGGAGGCGACGTGAAGTTGACGATGCTCTGAAAGTAAAGACCAGACGATGCGAGAGAAAACGATAGAACGCGAGAGGTGACGTGTTTTTCATTTGGAAGTGAGACAGGGAAATATTGGACTTGGGTAGCTGGCATGCATTGATTGAAGGTTAGGAGTGCAGGAGGTATAAAATGAAGGGACGGAAGAAAAAATAAAATAGAAAGAAGCTATAGAATTGAAAGATGAAAATATGAAAAATATTGAAATGACGAATGTATTTGGGGGAGATGAGAGAAGATGAAAGAAAAAAGTAAAAAAAAAATAATGAAAAATAATATTAATAAAAGAGACCTTCCTGTGGCAACAAATACGGGTGGATATCAATAAATACTGGTAGATGTTAATATATTCGGGTAGATGTCAAGCTTTCAAGACTTAATTTTAAAGTGGGTTATATGATATACAAATATTTATAACAGCGGAAAATAGCTTATGTCCATATAACGTTGAAACATTGGTTCTCGAACAATCACCAATGTAAAGCAACGTCGAGAGTGGTCAGTACCGAGAGCGTGAGCTTGGATGTGCGGATGGTGTAATGGTTAGCTGCTCGGAATTGGAAATCGGGAAGCGGAGTTTCAGTTCCAATCGGGTTCATTATATTCACTTACACGCAAATACCCCTGGGAAAAGGTATGAATCCACCATGAATCCCCGCAGCTATGGGGTAATTAATAGGACTTGTTTCAGTAAATTATTATTATCTCATAAAAAAATCTTAGAATCTAAAAATAATTTCTGAGTTTAAGTAACCTGAAAAAAGTTGAGAAGTCGTAAAAAACAATTTAATCAATGGCGGATGAATGACAAAATGGAAACATATATACTGTTAAAAGTTTTCAAACTAATAATAGTTTATAGATTAAATATCATACACAGACACACACACACATATGATCTGGGAAGTGGGTTGTTTTTATAATTTTACATTAGCCCCTCGGGTGTATATATATATATACATATATATGTAAAAAGCATGATGTGTGTGTGTGTATGTAACGAATGCACGGCCGGAATTTTCGACGGATTTGCAAGACCGACTTTGCATTTCCCAACTCCCATCGATAGTGGAAATAATTGATTTTTTTCATGCTTCTACGGCAGTTTTCATGTAGTTTGCGGCCATTTTCTACTGGCCAGAGTGAGAGCCTATAGCTGGCTGCCACGAATAGGCAGGAAGATTCTATTGGCCAGCCTGAGAGCCAACAGCTGACAGACACGAATGTTAACGAGCATGCTAGCATGCAAAAAAAAAATCGATTAAAATTTAAATTTAAATTTGCATGGCACTTTACTCCAATTGGCTCATTCGCTTGCTTAAACTCAACGTTGATTCTGATTCCGCAGAACTGGGTTGGATGTGAAAAAGTATTTGTTGTTAACATTCTTTTTTCATTCGGTTTTTCCAGTTACGAATCCTTTTTTAAAGTTGATCGTTTTGTGTTCATTTTGTTTGGTTCTTTTGTCGTAACAGATTTAATGTTTAGTATAGAGCTTAGAAAAAATCCGCAGTGTCAGATAGGCAAGAAGTAAGGCATGTAGCAAAGGACACTCCTTTACAGGCAAGGAAGGGCAAAAATATTTTAAGTCAAGTGAAAGCGATTGCTGTATGAGTCGTACGATTTTTGAATCAAGCACAGGCTATGCTGCTAGTATATATATATATATTTCACGCTTTTGCGATCATCAAACAAACTTGTTTATTTTTTTAAAATTGGATCTAGTTATGCTTGTTTGACTATTTTTGTTGGTGTGAGGTGGAATCTACTTCTGTGTTTGTTGGGGGTGACACTCTCATACGCATAGACACACATATATACAGGTGTACGCATTATATATATATATATATATATATATATATATATATATATATATATATTAGTGAATATACATAATATCCAACTTCGACCGCATGACTGGGAGTTTCATGAAGTTTTTGCAGTCTTCAGGTGCAGAACATAATCTGACCGCTCTATAGTTCACGTTCTCGAGGTAATGATTCGAAATTTTGAGTTAAAAGTTATTTATTAATTATTGTTGCATAAAATATTAGAATTAACTATTAATAATTTATATCATTCCAATTAAGTTCGAATGCGAAGAATTTTTTTTTCAAATTTATGTTATTAAAATTTAAAGTTAGATTCTAAAGTAAAGAATATATAAAGGGAGATAACTCTTTTTTTACATAAAATACCTTAGTTATACCAATTAAAAACTAGAACACAAGGTGGTAATATAATATATAGGGGTGCGAATATAAAAAAAAATAATAGGTCTGGACTATATATCTAATGTGTTTGGAACCAAGTCTTGTATTCATAAAGTTGAAATTATATATACACATGTCATAAATTAATCGAATACAGTAATATTGGATTATATGTATAAATAGATATATACATAATGTTATTAATGATGGGTTCTAAGAATATTAAAAGTTATTGCTTATTATATTAATATTAGTAAAATCTATTTTGTAATCTCTTTTAATCGGGGTCAATGTGTTTGAACAGGTGTTTGGATTTATGGATAGATGTAGACATCAATTTGGATCTCGTGTTCGGCAAGTTAGGGTTATTTAATTATTTTAATATAATAAGCTTCTCCAACAAATAAAAGTTACATCTGTCTCCCTTTCCATTGTATGGCTTAGCTTTCGAGATTATCTCCTAGCTAATGGTTGGTTTCTTATCGTTGTTTTTTAATCGCCAGACATAATTTGAAAGTATTTGTATTTGATATTGCTCAGTGTCATTTTATGATGGTAAAAACGTAATTTCCAGCTTTCTCGGTGGAGCCAAAGTAATATTTAACATCATTGTCTGAAATGATCCTATCTTTCTATATTATGCCTTCAGTCGTGCACTGGCCAATTAATGGGCAGTTTATGTTTTGTGGCAGTTGCATTGACTTTTAGTAGAATTATTTTTAGTGTTTTGTTTGAGAGCATGCTTAATATATTATTGTTATTTTGAGATATGTTTTTTGCAGATATAGCTTACTTAGATGTTATTTTTGTTGAAAATTTTGTTAGTGTTGGAGAATGAACACGCCTTTGGAACTTAAGAATTTGAGTGATATAATTTATTAATAATTAATTCTAATATTTTACGCAAAAGCAATTAAATAAAAAAGAATTAACACACAATTTCGAATCATCACGAGAACGTGAACTATATAACGGTCAGATTATGTTCTGCACTTGAAGATTGCAAGAACTGCGTAAAACTCCGAATCATGCTATCCACGTTGGATATTATATGTATTCACTAATATATACTTATAGCTCTGTTTCATAACATTGAGCACTGTACATTATTTACATTACTCGGACTACTGTCCTCGTCTTTGTCGCCATATTTATTACAACGTTTCGGCCGTTGTACGCTCCGGCCTTCTTCAGGTAGTTGGAATGTTGAACTGAACCCTTTATTTCGCTCATTGGGGTAGACTGTTCTAGTTCCACGTGCCATGTTTAATGGATGTCAGTTATCAATTATCTCCTGTTAATTCCCCTCTCCAAGTTCTCCACTGCCTTAACCGGGTATTGAACTCTAGAGTAGGTTGATTTTTCACTTTTTTAAAATATCAAAAATAATAATGTAGCGAAAGTTGTGTATAGACCTATTAAGTACTGATACAAAAATTAGATCTGTCACTTCAACGGTTTTTTGAGCATTTGGCATCAAAGATCGTAGACAAAAATGCACTGAAAAATCCACGATTTTGCAAGATTTGGACTAAATATTGATAAAAATAAATAATTTCACTATTTGAATCAGGGAATGTTGTTATTTTGTTTTATCAAAATGAAATAAAATGTAGAAATTATAAGTAAACTTCAAATTGAAAATCTGCACCCCCCCCCATAATCACTGACGATTTTGAAATGCTGTTCTTTAGCGCATGAATTAAGCAGTATTAGTTGAATACATTAAAAACATTTTTTTCTGTTTTGAATGAAAATACAACAAACAAATATGAAAAAATAAAGAATAGTTTAATAGTGCTTAATATATAGAGTCAAATAGCTCCATATAAGAACACTCAGATGAAATTGATGGTCGCAATTTCTGACACAAAGTTTTTGCTATTATGTGCTGGTGCCTTGCTTCAAAGCCATACACAGATTGGGTAGCTTCTGTTGTTAACTTGACTGTCCGTTCCACGCCTTGAGAATGTGAGGGCAAATCTGGCAATTCAAGTTCCGTACCATTTAATAATGATTCCCGAAGTTCATATTCAGAAAATTCTTCTGTGAGTGGTGGTTCACAAACATCACTTAATGACAGATCTACTAACTGTGTCCAGTGCATAGCTTGAAAATTGATTGTTGTGATCCTTTTCAATCTTTTCTTGGTTTGCTCCTCACTCTTGAAAGAAAAAAATAATTTATTTAAAAAAAATCAATTTTGTACTGCTTTAATATTTATGGTGAAATGAGATACAATCCTTAAAACGATTCCATAAATCAGCATAACTAATTTAGTCAGTTTTATATGAATAAATATTTACTAACCTAATGGCGAAAATTCTTTTTATAGATTCTTCCCTTATTTCCAGTTCATCAGATTTGACCACTGAATATATGATATTTTCAGGCAGTAAAATGAATGATTTGTATTGTATATTTTTCAATGTGATCTGTTGGATTTCATATGGTTGCTTCCTAATCCTTTGGATCATATTGAAAATATACATTTGCTGATTGTGGAACTTGTTATTTCTTTTATTTTCGAACTAGCAAATGGCATACACATTCACAATAAAATTTATTAAACTGTGGAATTTGGTCGAAATATTTCGTGGGTATGCACCATGAGTCCAAAAACACATCAGACTGATTGCCTAATTCCATGGTGAAAATCTAGAGTCCACCTTACCTCTAGAAATACCCACTGTATATTCATAAAGGAGTCTTTGGTCACAACTAAGGGTATCTGCATTTTTAACTTTAAAAATAGAATCCAGAGGACTGCCAACAGCTGAAAATGATATTTGGGGTAAATTATGGTAATCATTTGCATGTAATATACCCAATGGACCATTGAATGTGGCAGGGTTGTTTTTGTGGTACCATCTACATGTTTAAAAAGAGCTCTAAACAGAAGTTTATTTTGGTGCAAGGAGCAACAAATAGTGTGAAGATTTCTATGTTTTCTTCCTAGAGGTGCAGCAAATCCACCTTCAGAGCCTGAATTGGCATTAGTGTTTGTCAACAAGGATAGCCTTGATAGTGCTCACACTGTTGAATTCATGCAAAACATCAGCCACTTGCTCAGCAAGAACCACACCTGTTGCACCAATATTAGGAAGAACCCTATGTGTCAGATATTCACTTTCATATGTCATCTTTGTGACAGTCAAGTGGCATTCTGGTCTCTCGGGGTTTTGTTTTCAGTCTTCTCTCCATTTTCCTCCACTATTTCCTTGTACATTAGTGTGTCTTTGTCAGTTCTCCCATCAACTCCAATATAAAGATTTTCCACCTTTTCATCATGCTGTTGATGGGCATTTGTTTTCACTTTAGCCTTTTTGCTCTATCAATTTTACATTTATCTATATAAATAACTTTTTATAGAAATATTGGGGATAAGAAGGGCCACAGCCCTCAAATCCAAGAGCAATGCATTGGCAAGGCTGGCTCTAAGATTCGAAGATACATCACCCCTGATCAACTCAACAGCATACCGTGCAATTTTGATATTGAATTAAAAGTAATAATGTTTATTAACCTAAAAGTGGAGTTAGTTCCGGGATTAGCTTGTAAAAAGGCTTTTTAATAAAACACTAATTTTGAAAATATGAACAAATTACAATAATTATAAAAGTATTTTTTTAAATAGTTAAGTATATTTTAATGAAAAATAAAATAGATATTTGTGCTTGTTAAAAGCGTAAACAAGACTTGCAAGAGAAGGTCATTACTACCGGTGAATACCGAAAAAATATCTAGTAAAAAAAAGACGCCTTTCATAAGTAGTTATTTGTATTTTAAACTAAATATGTTAGTGTGTTTTATTTTTTAGTTTTAGAAATTTCATTTAATTTATTGAGAGAACAGATAATAAACTCAAAAATATCCATTATTAAGGGTTATTTTCTTGTTTTCTTTTCGTTAAGACTCGGTTTTAATTTAACCTACACATGTTTCCGGTGACACCGATATGATCAGAAAAATCGCAATTTATTTTGTCTTTAAGTTCGATTGCTCAAATAAATACGAAGTTTTGAAGAAAAATATTTTTTGTGGTAATTTTTGAGGTTATTTTGCAACGTTATTCTTTTTACGGTTTTAAAATCGACCTACCCTATTGAAATCGTACTCTTTGGGTCCTGTCACTGGATCTAACCAATGCCTTTATACACACTGCCATGTGTCCTTGAAGAAATATAGACATCATTGTAATTATTTAATAATTTATTCTCTCTTAAAGAATTTGTATAGTAAAAGAAGCGACTCGTTTTAAACAATTTCTATTTCACTACGGGAAATGGTATTTTAAACTGCGTATAAATTGCTTGAAATGTGTATGAAATAATTACAACACATGTAGAATATCTAATCTGAGTCAAGAATTTTGGTAAGTTCATGCAGTATGCACCCATATGGAAATCTGTTCCACCAAATGGCACTTCTTGGTAAATACCTGTCTGTCTTATGTTTGGTACACGTCGAAAATTGGTGTTGTTATACTCAGTCATAGTAGCATGGCATACCCGAGCTGTGAAGGTTTAAATTGGGGGAAGTAAAAAAATTTGTGTGTGTGGTATTGAAGTAAAAAGATTTCTGTTGAACCAAGAAGGGTTATCTCCAAATTTTGGGTATATATATATATATAATGGACTCTCCCCCCGTTGGTTTCGGCGTATGAGGATCTGACAGCTTATTGATTCAGTTATGAAAGTTTGTGCGATAATCTTAAGTGGCATTTAAGACCCGCTAGTGATTTACAAAGGATCCACCGATATAGACCGATATACGCAACCATATATAGATATGGAAATTGATCAGTTTGTCTGACGATCGCAAATAGCGTGAAACCCAGGGCCACGAACTCACATCAATCCAACTAGATAGATAGATAGATAGATAATATTAGTGGTAAATATACACATACATATGCAAAATATATAAATGTATATACATAGGTGCATGCACATACATGTATACTTTTTTAATAAAAATTCCAAGAGGATAGAATCCAGGTAGAATTCAATGTCCAGGACAGAGTAAGGATATAATAAAAAAAGGCTTAAACACTGATATTCCATGGTCATAATTTATTCCATTGGAATTGTAAATACGATCCAATTCATCAGACCTACAAATTCAAAAAGAAAACAGAAAAAAACAACTCCGGAAATAAAAACAGAATTTAGAGAGAGTGTAAGTATGAGGATGTGGGGCGAATGTTAGAGTTAAAGAGGGGGGGTAACAGACTAGAGAAGGAGGGAGATTTAACCTTAACAGAGAGAATTTTAGGAGAGGTGAGTGGAAGGGGTTTAAGTAAGAGAAATATGAATGTTGTCGGATGTCTAATGCATAAAGATACATTTCGTGGTGACATACACACACCATAGACGATCTAATGTTGAAGATCAGAATAAGAGGGAGGGAAAGATGAGGTGGGGGAGAGAGATGGGGCGAAGGAAAGTAAAATTGAAGGACATTTACTGAAAGGGCCGCTGTGTAATTAAGAAAATTTGACAAATTTAATATCGACTACAGATTACAAAGGAAATATAAACATATAAAAAATAAATATAACGATTATCTAATCTAGCAAGGATCTATATTTTTATGTTCAAAAACACATGCTAATACACGCATACACAATAACATATACACCTATATACATACACATAGGCGTGTACCCACATACACACATACATATACCCATGTACACACATATATAAATATATCCACATATCCACACAAATATACACATACACACACATACATATATATACATATACACATATACATACATATGGTTCAACATGTAAGCTCTATCTCTGATACTGAGCGCTTTCTAATAAGTACCGCGTCTATAACATACAAATAATTACACCTACATATATACATACACAGACACATTCACACGCACACACACACAAACACACACATATATATATACATATACATACACACACATACACATATACATATATATACACATATATATACATATATAAACACATACATACACACACATACATATACACACACACACACACACACACACACACACACATATATATATATATATATATATATATATATATATATATATATATATATATTATTGAATAATATAGACATATTGTGTATACCTATGTTTATACTTATCCTTTCCAATTGTCTAATCAGTTCCTTGATGTTAAGATGACATTCACCAAGGAAGGCGCCATAGTTATTTTTTTTTATTCAAAGTACTTTCGACCTTCTTCTGAGATCATCTTCAAGTGTAAATTACAAAGAGAAAATTATTGCAGCAGCGATAAAATCTGCATTCCGTTGTGATAATGATTTTTATCTAAAAAAATCTAAACGACATGCATTTAACGGGTGTTAGATTTCATTGAAAAATACAACCCTACCCCCTCCGAACCGTAGCAAATAACTGATACATCTAAATATAGACATAACGCGCTCCGTTATAATGATTTTAAATTTTTAGATTTAACCGTTGTAATTGTTTTTAAAAAAAAAAAACAAAACAAAAAAACAATCGTTTCAATATAAGGGAGCTGATCGAAAATTGGTTGAGATGTAAAATGTAGAAACAGTGGAAAGTACTTGGGTTAAAAAAAACTACGGCATCATAACATCAAGAAACTTATTAGACAACTGGAAAGGTCAGTATAAAAATAAGTAGACACAATATGTCTATATAATTGAATGAAACATGTTTGAATGAAGATTTTCTGGCTATATATATATGTGTGTGTTTGTGTGTGGGTTTGCTAATCCATGTGGATAATTCCAAAAAGGATGTAATCCAGAGAGCTCAATGTAACAACAGAGCAAATATTAATTAAATAATTAAGAAGGGACAACCTTAAGGTTCCATGACTATAATTTATTTCCCCAGAAAAAATATTTTTCCTGGTTCATCAGGTCACATCTCTAGAGATGTAACCTGATGAACCATAAAATATCTATTTTCTGGGAAATAAATTATAATCATGGAACTTTTTAAGGTTGTCTCTTTCTTTATATATATATATATATATATATATATATATATATATATATATATATATATATATATATGAATAAAAATGACAATAGGAAAACTGGTAATTGTTGACGCGTTTCGTCCAATGTGGACTCTATCAAAAGTAAAATACGATTCATATTCATAAATATTGTCTTCTCTACTGGTTAAATCGGAGAAATTTTCATATATATATATATATATATATATATATATATATATATATATAAAGAAAGAACAGTAAGATTTTATAATCCGGTGTTCTTATGGATATTTTTATTTTTACAAAATAGTGCTCAATGTAAATTTACAGACCATTAATATTATAAATTAATTGATTTAAAATATGTTTGTTCCGATACACAGTTCTAACCATGTTTCAAAAATGGAGGCTAAAAGCTTAGAATTTAATTTTGTAATTAAATTAAAGACATTAGTTCCATTTAAAAAAAAATCTAAACGACATGCATTTAACGGGTGTTAGATTTCATTGAAAAATACAACCCTACCCCCTCCGAACCGTAGCAAATAACTGATACATCTAAATATAGACATAAGCGCAGACACCCCTAGTCTAGTAAAAGTGGTTTTATCTGTAACCTTGGAAACATGAATTATAATATTAGCTGTGTCTTTTAAACCCAGTAATTTTTAAAAGCTACTCCAAAATTCGCTTGAGGATGAAATGGAACTAATGTCTTTAATTTAATTACAAAATTAAATTCTAAGCTTTTAGCTTCCATTTTTGAAACATGGTTAGAACTGTGTAGCGGAAAAAAAACATATTTTAAATCAATTAATTTTTATATATATATATATATATATATATATATATATATATATATATCAACTCAAGGATCAATATATATTTTTCGACTACATATTCTACACTGATCTTTGTTGATCCGTATTATAATCCCACCAATTTCAGCTAGACCACTGAATCGAATAACTTTCATTTTCTTTTTATTGGAAGGATGATGTTGTAGCTTTTTAGTTTGTGCCCCCAAAACTGCAATTTTGTCTAACAGACACCGACGTCGATGCTTCCCTGAATGCTAAAAACTTAACCACATTAAGTCAAGAGTAATTCGTTATCCTCTTGATACCCACTTCCTTTCAGTTCATCAGGTTCACATATGACACACTTCATTCAGTAACCATCTACTTTGAGTGGCTCTTCAGCCTTGTACTGTTGACATTTAATACATCCTAGGCAGATCGCATTTATACTACACTGGCCCAAGCAATGAAACTTTGATCTTTGGCAAAAGTAACGATCCATACATCCGTAATTCTCTCATTTTTAACAGGAACAAAGCTCATATATATATATATATATATATATATATATATATATGAGCGAAGTAAATAAAAACACAGCGACTGATGAAAAATGGATAAAGTATTTGAATAATGGTAGAGACGTTGCCCACCTGGACAAACAGGTTGACAGGTAAGTGAAGAAATTTAATTATCAGTTGTGTTAGCTTGTTTGTTTATATCGACTGGCAAGACAAAGGCGTTCCATTCACGACGTTTCGTTCGTCGGTCGGGCTTCGGATTTCAATTCTCGCTTACTTATTGTACGAAAAATTGCAGCTGCGACTCTCATTGTACGCTCAAATTCGCATCTCGAATCTTACCTGCCTTCTTTTACCTGTCTAGTTCAGCTCCTCTTTTCTTCCTCTTACAGTTTCTTTCTTTCTTATAAGGTACCGTTTTCTTAGATTCTTTTTCTTCACTTGTTCATTTTTTTCTTTTATGCTTCAATTTCCTGCCTTTCTTTTTCCTCTTTCTTTTTTTTTTCTTTTTGCTATCATAAATTTTCTTTTTTATTCGATTTTGTTTATTGTTTTTTCTCTATTTTCTATTTATTCTTACCCATCTCTTTTTTTTAATTTACCATCTGATTTATTTCATTGTATTTTCATCACAGTCCTTTCTTCTTCTTCTTCTTCTTCTTCTTCTTCTTTCCTCTCTCGCACTATCACCCTTTCTATCCTTAATCCTCCTACGAGCGTGTTAGGTGGCGTTCCGCTGCGCTGATCCCATAGTTAATTTTGGGAAATTTTAAACATTCAAGTCGGGTAAATTTTCCACCCTGCTAAACGGATGAAGGGAAATCCATTTTATATCTGGCAAGTTGAGTAATCGTACCAATTTAAAAATTGTCAATAGTAGAAGTGTAACTCCGAAAAACATGTTTGTCAAAAACTTATATTTTGTTTTCATTAACATTCTCCTAACGTTCTCTCTGATATTGAAAAGAGATAACAATCCTATTTAATTTGATTGGCAGTTATTAAAAACTGAATTCATTTTCATCCTCCAGTTTTTAATATTGACCGATGGAAGAATTTTAATCTACTTAGATTGAGTTACTTGAAAACAAGATTGATATGAACATAACACTTTCAAATTTCTGAGTCTGTCTATATTTCTGAGATGAGGTATTACGTACATTATTTACATTATTCGGACTATTGTCCTCATCTTTATTACAACGTTTCGGCCGACAACCACCTGAAGAAGGCCGGAGCGTACAACGGCCGAAACGTTGTAATAAAGATTTCAAATTTCTCTTCAGATATTTGTTCGGAAAGTAATGTTCAGTTTTAGAATCAACATTTATTCCTGAACTAATGTACTTAAACAATGTTTAAAGCTCTCAAAAATAAGAACTCTAGACATCTATACATTTCTGTCATCGATTTACAAGGTTATTTATGCCTTCACGATGAACTTCTAAAGGTCTGATGCCAAGAAGTCTTTGAATACAGCATCTGAATCTTTGCAACAATTTGGTTTGAAATTTTTTTCAAGATGCTTCAAAAGTGATAGTCAATGGGTAAGAGATCAGGTGTGACAGGGCCTCTTATCCAAATTCGGTGGGCTTCTACAGTGTCATACTGGCAAACAGTGTAACAGGACATTGGCCCCGCTCAACGCTTAATTGCAAATCGCTGGATGATGATCTGGAGGAACCACTAATTGAATAATAATTATAAACCTTCTCATCAGAATGAACTGAATGCTTGGGAGAAAAGAAACTAGATAATAATTATGTTTTAAACAATAAAATGAATTTAATAATGTTTTCAAAAAGATCGAATCAAGAAGTCAGTATTCAGTAAAATTGAACAAATACAAATTTCCACCAACCTATCTACTTCCTTCCAATAATAAGAAGACATGACTAATGTTTTGTCCGAATTTCTTGGCCCTAAGGCCCCAAATCCGGGTTTGTTTATATTAATACGATTCGCCGAAAACACCTATATCTTAAGAAAACGTATGACCTAATTTCTTTGACAAAGAAAGCAATATGGTTTATGAAAACAAATTCTGTTACTCCAAGTTTGGGTTTGTTTACATTAATACTATTCACCCAAAACGTTTACATTCTTACAGAAAAAGATTGACAAAGAATGCCGTGTTGTTTATGAAAATATTTCCTAACTTACGACGATCGAAGATGGAAAAATTCGATATATCCGTGTCAAATTTTATGGAGGTTATCTATATAAAAGAAACCCACGGGGCTCAACCAGAGAGTCGTCAGAGATTTGCTCTGAACTCCATCGCAGACACAAAGACACACTCACATTTCTGTAATCGAAGTGAACACAGAAACACACACACGACAGCAGAATTAAGTGACAGGTCTTGAATCTAGCAATTAATCTAAATTTCGCAGTCCACTCTCCAGCGAGATTGAAAGTAGTCCTTCAGTAGATAATAGAGACATTTTATTCTCCAGTTTTAATATTAAATAAACCTGTTTTTAGTTTTATCAAGAGAGTTGTCCCAATTTATTCCAACCTTAATTCCTGGTGTTGTTCCGAACGCAAAGAATCAACTTATCACGGCTGCAGTCAAGAATTGCACATTTCTTATCTCCGGTACACAACGTATACTTTGATACACCACTAGGTATTGCCGTCAACCCAAATATCGTTAGATTTTGAGAAAGCTGAACCAACTGAGAGGAAACACCGGTCACAACTGAAGAGAGGAAAGAAAACCGGATGACATGTAAAATCGATTAGCGGAGTTAGCGACTGAAGGAGTGTTGAGGGTAGCAGTCGAGCATTGCCTGCAGAATTGGACCTCGTTGATTAGCCAATACCGGTCACATTTTGCTTAACTGAATATGTATCCAGTTGTCAGCAGTAAACTTCGACAGTGATGCTCTGGTTAGATTCCAGAAAACTGTAATGAATAATGTCAATGGTGGACCACCAGACAATCAACATAATCTTCTTTTAGTGCAATTTCGGTTTTGGAAGCTGTTTTTGTGCTTCGGCATGATCAAGCCATTAAGCGGATCGTTTAGGATTGACATAAAAGATCCATTTCGTATCACAAGTCCCTATTCGATCGAGAAATGAATCGTTCGAATTTCTCAGATGCAACATCGAATACATTTCAAAACATCGATTACTTTTACATTGATTGACTTCATGTGGAAGCCGTTTATCGAGTTTCTTCACCTTGCCAATTCTCTTGAGATGGTCCGATAGCGACACCCATTTTCTCTCCACTTTAATGTATTTTTTGTTTTCGACGAGAAATTTCAGATGTTGATTGAACGTTGCAGATGGACGTCCTATACTATCTGCATCAGCAAGTCTCGTATCCCCACTGCCGAATTTCAGAAACCAGAAACGTACTGTCCAATCACAAGTGGATCCTTCATCTCATACGTTGGCAGCAATTGAACTCATGAAAAAGAAATAAACGCATCCTTTCATGTTCCATGTTCAAGATGAGAGGAGGTATAATGCTTGAAGTTAAATCCTGAAGCAGACTGATATAAAATTTAAAAAAAGGAGACTTTATTCATTAGGAATGAGTAATATATTTTTGTGCAATTATTATAATATATTAGAACACAAAAGATTTATTCTAAAAATCGTGCATCATTTTCCGAACAAACTATATATATGTATGTATGTATGTATATTCGTGTGTATGTGTATGTGTATATGTGTGTGTGCGCGCGCGCGAGTCTTTCAGACATAAATACTAGTTTCTTTTATCGACGGATAAGTTCTACACACACACACACACACACATACATATATATATATATATATATATATATATATATATATATATATATATATATATTACAAAGTAATTCATGGCAACTGTTCCCACGAGCTACTTTCACTAGTTCCCAAACTTCATGAATTTAAGTGTGCTACTAGGTTGGCATCACAGTCCCAACCTTTCACTGTCGAAACGACTAAATGCAGCCATCTCTTCTACTCCAAGAGCTTCTTCTTTCGAACCTCCCGTCAGCGGAACTCCCTTTCTCTTACATTCTGCCCTGATAGCTAGAATCTTCAAAAATATTCAAATGTAATGTCAATCGACATCTTCTGATGCCTTGACATTGATCCCTGTCTTTCTTTTATCCTTTTCCCAAACACTCCTCTTTACTCTTACTCTCATTCTCTGTAATCTCTCTCTTTTATATATATATATATATATATATATATATATATATATATATATATATATATATATATATATATATGGTATAACAGCAAAATTGTCCGAGTGTCTGATTAAGAAAAAGGAATTTCTGAAACAATTTAATTAATTTGTGAATAAATCCTGAAAGTTTCATTAAAATTTAACAATTATTTGATTTTTGCAAGAATGGCCAAATCAATGTTTTTCACCTTGATAAAAAAGATAAAAAATTTAAGTAAATAATAAAAAAAAAACAATTGGGTCTTTCCTCATAGTGATAACATAAACATTTTGATGCAAAAGCTTTGTTTTTATCAAGTTTAAGACATTTTTTCATCATGGTAAAGTCTTTTTCAGCGAATTAGTGGAAGTACATATCATAAAAGTAGGCTTTTATCAGATATACAAACACACACACAAATATATATAGGTATAAATGTGGATATAAACCAAATTATTAGATATTAGCTATTGTCTATATGTGCGTTAACGTGCAAACACAGGTAAGCAAATAAATATTTACTTAATTTAATATTAGATGTTAACAAAACAGAGCTCAATTGGTCAGACAGAGCTAAGAAGTATATATTAATAAATATACATATACCTAGGTTCGAAGTATAATATAGCTTCGTGGTTTGACCAACTCATCAGGTACGAACTATATATATATATATATATATATATATATATATATATATATATATATATGGACGTTTCATTGAATACATTTAGCCATTTTCAAAGATTAAATATTTTAAATATTTTAACTGTTAAATATTTCTATTTCTTCTTTGAAAGTTAAAATATTTAATCCTTGAAAATGGCTAAATGTATAGCCAAAAGCGCTCGGAAAAAAAGAATATTCGGACAGTTTTTATGTTATTTGTCATCTGAAAAGTAAAAATTATTAGATCGCATGAGAAATTGTATAAAAAACTAAATAAAAGCACCTTGTCTGTCTTATTCAATGAAATATCCATGAAAGGATTGCTGCCTAAACAAACACACAGACACACACACACACACACACACACACACATATATATATATATATATATATATATATATATATATATATATATATATATATATATATATACAAATTTTGCTAAATTCAATTGACAAGGTCTGTCTATTTATATTTTCCAATTTCAGAATTAGACGATGTATATCTCTTAAATTATAAGTAATCTGTCCAAAGTTCATGTATTAATTTCCATTTTGTTCAATTATTTTCTAGAATATCAGTCATTGTCAAGAAATGTGGGATTTTTTTGACTAAATTATAGCGTTTAAGATCAATGGAATTGTAATTTATTGGCCATGTTTCTTACTTGGATGAACACAACATTAAATAAGCGTAGGGACACACGAAGGGCCAGATTAAAAGAAAAAAAAACAAAAAAAAAAAAACAGATCAGATAACCTATAGAATCAGGAATCTTAAAAATTTAAGATTTGATTTGGCTTGCTTTCCAATTCTAGCATCTGATATTGTTCCCTAATTCACACAGTTCGAATATGTAATTTAGCTCCCCTACACTTCTAACATCTGATTTAACTCCCCACAGTTCTAACATCTGATTTATCTCCCCACAGTTCTAACATCTGATTTTATCTCCCCACAGTTCTAACATCTGATTTATCTCCCCACTGTTCTAACATCTGATTTATCTCCCCACAGTTCTAACATCTGATTTTATCTCCCCACAGTTCTAACATCTTATTTATCTCCCCACAGTTCTAACAAATGATTTATCTTCCCACAATTCTAACATCTGATTTATCTCCCCACTGTTCTAACAAATGATTTATCTCCCCACAGTTCTAACATCTGATTTTATCTCCCCACAGTTCTAACATCTGATTTAACTCCCCACAGTTCTAACATCTGATTTATCTCCCCACAGTTCTAACAAATGATTTATCTCCCCACAGTTCTAACATCTGATTTATCTCCCCACTGTTCTAACATCTGATTTATCTCCCCACTGTTTTAACATCTGATTTATCTTCCCACAGTTCTACCATCTGATTTATCTCCCCACAGTTCTAACATCTGATTTATCTCCCCACTGTTCTAACATCTGATTTATCTCCACACAGTTCTAACATCTGATTTACCGCCACATAACTCAAACATTTGATTTATCTACCCACAAATCTAACACCCGATTTAGCGCCCCTACAATTCTAACATCTGATTTAGCTCCCCAGACCTAAAAAATTGATTTAGCTCCCCATATTTCTAACATCTGATTTACCTCCTCAATCCTGGAGCATTTGAATTAGCTCCACACACTTTTAACATCTGATTTACCTTCCCATACATCAATCATTTGATTTAGCTCCCCACCTCTAATATATGATTTAGCTCACCAAACATCTGACATCTGATTTAACGCCCCACAACTCGAATGATCGATTTATCTCATCACACCTGTAACATCTTATTTAGTTTCCCACACTTCTAACATCTGATTCAGATTCCTACACCAAAAAATTGATTTTGCTCCCCCGATTTTTAACATCTGATTTAGCTCCCCACACTTCTAACATTTGATTTACCTCCCCGCATTACTGACACCTGTGACACCATTTACCAGGACGAAAAGAAAATAAAGAAAAAAGAGAAAGAAAAGAAAGGAAAAGAGAGGCGAGACTTAAGCTTAGATGATAAAAGAAGCCACCCACGACCGGGGACATTGACAATGTTATTTTGATAAGTCGCAAATGATGAAAGGTCTGATTACCATCGCAGAAAAATTCTAAATGGATAAGAAAATCGACTATGTTCTGGTGGCGAACTTGTGTTATCGGGGACAGATAACAGCCGCTTAATGCTGGCGAACATCTAATTAGCAAACCACAGACCGGCTAGCTAAGAACTCCAATTGACAATGTTATTTTGATAATTGACAAAAAAACAGGTGAAATACAGGGCTTTTGATAGATAAGAAAAATTAACTGTTTCAGAAGGGGCAAACAATATTGTCGGGAAAGGATTTAATAGGTCGTCTGCTAACCGCACACGAAGCCAACCCTGAATCACGACTTGGCCGTTTTTGACAAGACATCTATAGGTGTTAGAATTCGGTTGTGATAACAAAACTATGTTATCAGAAATTGGCACCAAGAATGACTAGAACAATGGAACTGTTTTTTCGAGACGACGGTCGACTGTGTTTTGCTGGACGACCACCCATTCTGATAATTGGCGAAAATCTGACTGACGAAGTCCAGATGAGAATAGAGGTTATCACACTACTGGTCGCATTGTTCTGTTGGCGGCCAGAGAAGATGAGAGCTGCGATTAAGGAAAGAAAAGGAAAAGAAAAAGATATTTTTTTTTTTTTTTTTTTTTGAGCAAGATTTTTTTTTCTTCCTAAAACAAAGCCAGCTGGATCAAACACACCCGGCTGGACGCGACTGGCCGAATAATAACGAGGGCCAGGCGAAGGTGATCACGTGACGCAGGGAGGGAAGCCGCCGCCGCTCATTTAGAGGATAGGTATGAGAAGTTGCTACGAGGAAGTGGGGAGAACCGTTGACGCCCCTCTGAGGTGTGGTGAGATATCCATTTGAGAATAACAGAAGGTGGGAATAATAGAAGACTTCCAAAAATGGAAAGGAGTGGAAAATTCCTAACCAAAAATAAAAGAAGTAGATATGGATTTGGAATTATCGAGAAACCTCCAACCCCGACAAACCCACCCCGGGTTTTGGTCGGCGACCATATAAGCAAAGTCACAGAGAGCGAAAATCAGAGTTTCCCGGAGAGTTTCCCGGAGAGTTTCCCGGAGAGTTTCCCTGGAGAGTTTCCCGGAGAGTTCAGCAGAGAAGAGTGTTCAGTTGAAGCAGGCCTCGCAGCTGACTATGATTCGCGCAACTTCCGAACTAATCTTCAATCCAAGAACAATTTATTTTGAAGAGCGACTTAGATCCATACCACCAAAATAAGTTTTTCGACTTTCGCCTGAAGACACACCAAGAACCAATTTCTTAAAGAACAGACAACTTAAAGTGTTAAAACTCGCCTAACAAAAAACAACGTGTCACAATCCATATAACGGGTCGGGAGATAGACGCAGTCCTATGTATCCAGCAACTAGATATAAAGTATTGTTATCCTTTTTTTTTGATACCTTGAACTTTTGAGTTATCATTTTATTTTCTTTTATGCATATTTGTGCGATGTCACCCTCGTTTGAACTCAATTTGCATTACGGCCCCAACTACTGATTGATTTCGTCTGCCTAAGATCAATTCACAACGTGGGTAGGCGGACTGGAGATCAACGCAGTTACTTTGGTAACCAGACGTTGGAAGCGAGTTGGGAACGACGAGGCTGACATCGAATCTAACCAGATTCCCATCCGAATCACCAAAAGGTTAGAACATCACATTTGGGTGCCGCGACCGATACCAAGCCAGTTGGTCGTCACAGGACGGGACAACACGACTGACGCAAACAGGCGGACGTCACGTTTGGAGCGGCGACACCCGAACAAAGCAGCGAGGGGCGGAGAAGGCTGTGTTGAGGGACGTCACACACCATATTTAGATCCCCACTCTTCTAACATCTGATTTAGCTTCCTCTCCTCTAACATCCGATTTAGCACCCACACTTCTAACATTTGATTTAGCACCACACACCTAAAAAATTTGATTTAGCTCCCCAGATTTCTAACTTTTGATTTATCTCGCCACCTCAAACATTTGATTGAGCTCTCCACACTTCTAACGTCATATTTAGATCCCCACTCTTCTAACTCCCCACACGTTTAACATCTGATTTACCTTGCACACCTCTAATATCCGATTTAACTGCCAACACTTCTAACATCTTATTTAGCTCCACGCACTTCTAACATTTGATTTAAAACATCAAATCTCAAATATTTAATTTAGCTCCCCACACCGCTTACATCTGATTTAACTCCCCACACGTTTAACATCTGATTTACCTTGCACACCTTTAATATCCGATTTAGCTCCCCACAATTGTAACATCTTATTTGGCTCCCCACAATTTTAAAATCTGATTTAGCTTCCTGCTACTTAATATTTTGTTACGCTACGCTTGATGTAGACATTAATATCTATTGTCGAAAGTCATTAAATTCTGACTTAAATGTTGCACGTTCTAAATTTAGCATAGTGGAATTTGTTGCTAATCCTTCAAATGAAAATTTCACGCAGAAGGTGACATTTAATGATCATAACGGTTATTTATATTTATTTTGAAAGCGTTTTTAGTTCACTTATTCTTTGCCATTTTGAAAACGAGCGTTGTCCTCTATGGCAGCAACCAGGAATTGTAGTGTTCTTTTTCGGAGTTATGCCGGTTTCACGAATCACCTTGCAAGCATTTCATGTGAAGCATCGCTTTAATGCGGGATCAGCAGTAAATGATCCTTTTATTACTTGGTTTAATCCATATCCTCTGTCAATATATCATCGGACAATATGGTAAGGTAGGGTTCATTACGCATCATCTTTTACAGACATTAATTAATTACGAAAGTAGATATACTAAAAGAAGCTGAAGGTAATAATGGTGATAATGAATTCGAAGGGGTTCTAAAATCTCAGCTAAACCCATTGTCCAAAATCTGACCAAATATTGGCTTCTTCATCAAACCAAAAACATTTCAACACCACTTCGTCTCTATCTATCTATCTATCTATTTCTATATATATGGGATAACGATATATTATTTTTTATATGTAAACAACAATATTAGGGCAAAGAAGTATGACAAAGTTGAAAACTATTTTCGTGTGACCCATTTCGTCCCTTAGGACTGAATCGAACTAAATTTATGTTTACGTTGATGCAACTACACATGCGCACGAACGACAGACGCTTGGAATTTTAAATTTAAAAATAATTTTTTAATATGCGTTTTCGGTATAAATTCTAGCCGATTTTATTTCGGGTGTTTTTTTTTTTTATATTTATGTTTCCATTACTTTTGGTATTAAATATCCCACATTGCGATCATAGGAGATCAGCCGAGAATGGTGAAACGTTGTAGGAACCTGGACGCAGTTTTACTGTCGATGATCTAATGATTAAAGCGCTCTCTAAATATTTTTGTCTTATAAGTTTTTTTTTTCTCTCTTTGAATTAGAGTAGCGTATTTTAAATCAAAATTGTGGTCAGTCTCGTTACGATGATCAAATAATCTGTTTAATGTGCCGTTTTTTTTTAAATATCGCTTTTATGTTCGTAGAATCTTTTATTTAAATTTATTGAGGTTTCTACAGGGTATTCCTTATGGCAATTATTACAGGTAATAGAGTAAATTCCTCCATCAAATTTTAGCTTATTATTTTGTTTTGAGTTAATTAAGTTTTTGTTTGTTTGTTTTTGCTTTAGACATAGTTGAGACAGATTTTATGTTGAATTGAGATGAATTCTTTTCAATTGTATTTATGATAAGAGTTTTTTTTTTATTTTTTATTTTTTATATGTTTCACCCCAAGCAAAGCGAGGAGCCACTAGGACGCAAGGGGTTACAGAAAATTTGGAGCAAGATCAGAAAGGAGTGATAGAAGAAAGGATGAGTAGAAGGATAGTGGATAGATAAAGGCAACTGGAGATGTCGGTTGACATTACATTTGAATAGCTGGAGATTGTAGCTCTCAGGGAAACTGGAATAAGGAAGGGAGTTCCACAGGCGAGAGGTGCGAGACATGAAGCTATTGGAGTAGAAGAGACGGCTACATTTAGGAGTTTCGACAGTGAAAGGGTGAGATCGGGATGCCAGCCTCGTAGGGTGCTTGAACTCATGAAGTCTGGGAACCAGCGAATGCAGCTCCTCGGAGCAATTGCCATGAAAGTATTTGTAAAACAGACAGAGAGAGGCGACGGCGCGTCTGTGAGAAAGTGACTGTAGACGAGATGCCAGAGCAGGGCCAATTATATTGCATATCCGCCTCTGGAGCCTATTAAGAAACCCGAGGCAAACAGAAGGGGCTCCCTGGCGCGGCACAAGGAGCCAACTTTCCTTGCGGTGGACGAAGCAATTGACTCAATGTATTTGTTCCATCTCAGGTCAGCAGTCAACGTGAGACCGAGCATTAATATTAGACTAGTTTAATAGAGACCAGTTTTGTTATTTTATGAGCCTTTTGTTTCGCACTGAATAGAAAATAGTTTGGTTATTAGAGGAGCTTGAAAGTATTTTCAAAGTATTTCTCCTCTTCATGTAAATACTGAGGGCTGCAAATTCTGAGTGCTCTTAAATAGAATCTGATGATTATTCTGGATTTTATTTTTTTGTTATGATGAGAATAGAAATTTATTAGATCGTTTCTATTACTTGATTTTCAGTGGATACGTAGTTTTGAACAATTGTTAATGCGGTGTAGCATGATATGTAGGAAAGATAACATAATGTTTGTTTCCATGTCATATGTAAATTCTCTTGCATGTTTTATTTTGATTAGTTTATCTAAAAAATCAAGTAAATCAGTACCACGGAGATATATTAATAGAGCATCATCAATATAACGAAAGTATTTTGTCTGTATAGGAAAAATATTTTGAAAACGACCAGATTTTAGAAATTCTACGAAAATACATGTCATCACTCCAAGAGGCGGTCCCTTTGGTAATTCAAATTTTTGTTTATAAATTTTATTATTAAATGTGAAGTAGAATTGATTTGTGATGAAACAGTAGATTAGGTGAAAGCCATTACAGATTTTTAACCTCTTTCCTTTAGGCAATCAGCTTGATTCAGACAACCTAGTTGTAAAACTAATGAAAATATAACTGTCAAACGCAATGTAAAGAAACGTAATGTTTTATTATTTAAACGTTATTTTTTGTGGATACTCGTATTTCAGTAGACGGATAAATAATATGTTAAGAAATATTAATAAATAAACGGAACGACTATTCAGATAAGAGTATCAACTAAAAATAACGTTTTAAGTAAAATATATATATATATATATATATATATATATATATATGTGTGTGTGTGTGTATGTATCTGTGTGTGTATGTGTGTGTATGTATGTGTGTGTGTGTGTGTGTGTGTGTGTGTGTGCATGATTTGCCGTAAATGCAACGGAATGGTAAATAATGAAAATTTTGAAACTTATCATAAATGCTTTTACAAATTTATTTACATATCATTTGCATATATATATATATATATATATATATATATGTGTGTGTGTGTGTGTGTGTGTGTGTATGTATGTATATATATATATATATATATATATATATATATATATATATATATATATATATATATATATATATATATATATATATATATACATATATATATATATGTATATTATATTAAAGAAATGGACAGGTCCGACAATTTATTTATTAAAGACATTTTATGTTTAACGTTGTTATTTATAGACACAAATCTTTAACAAATGCTCTGTTTATGATAAACAGTATTAAATAACATTTACCGGCCTGAATGTTGAGAAATTTTCACAGAAAATATTCGTTCTTTGACAGGATTCGAACCTGCATCCTATACGGAACCGTCATTTACGCTGACGTGCCTAAACTTCAGGCCGGTAAATGTTATTTAATATTGTTTATCATAAACAGAGCATTTGCTTAAAGACTTGTGTCTATAAATAACAACGTTA
Organism: Acanthosepion pharaonis; assembly: GCA_903632075.3. Lineage (NCBI taxonomy): Eukaryota > Metazoa > Mollusca > Cephalopoda > Sepiida > Sepiidae > Acanthosepion > Acanthosepion pharaonis. The sequence goes on from CAHIKZ030001413.1 coordinate 71,168, forward strand.
AACATAAAAATGTCTTTAATAAATAAATTGTCGAACCTTGTCCATTTCTAATATATATATATATATATGTGTGTGTGTATGTATGTATGGGTGGGTGTATATATATATTTATATATACATGTATACATGCATATATATATATCTATGTATACATGCATATATATATATATATTTATATATACATACAAAGACATAATCACACATAGAATCAATCAGAAGTATTAATGCGATTATTGGCGACATCCATCGCTAAAAATTTTAAGTGAGAAATTTATTTAAATATTTCTTGTGATGTGTTAAATCCACGTATTCTATTTTTACAAGTGTATTCAGTTTTTATGTCATGAACTAAGTATATAGTTCAATAATATAGTGTAATGTCTTAGTAGTAGTTTTTCTATTCCTATAAAAAAAACTACTACTAAGACATTACACTATTGAACTATATACTTAGTTCATTTTGAAAAACTTAGCGTTGCGTCTTTGCACGTTCCGAGATCTTACATAACCGTCAATAATAGAAGATATTCAAAAAACATCTTTCGGTCGACATACAGGTATATCGTCTCAAGTTTTTTGATTTTATAAGGAAAAAAACACATGCCTGATGATGAATAGAAGACTATTCGTAAGTACTAGCATTTTAACATCAAATAAACTGAAAACTACAGACAACAAGTTTATCGACGAGGATCAAACTCGCACTATGGATGAACAGGATTTTAATGCATATATTATGTTTTCTAGCGATGGATGTCGCCAATAATCGCATTAATACTTCTGATTGATTCTATATGTGATTATTTCTTTGTATGTAAATCATATGCTGCCTAATGTTTTATATTTATATTTATATACATGTATACATGTATATATATATACATATATATATATATATATATATATATATATATATATATATATATATATATATATATATATATATATATATATATATATATATATGCATTTATATGTGCGTGTATGTGTATTGTTGTTGTTGTTATTATTATTATTATTATTATTATTATTATTATATACGTGATATTTAGTAGATTCAGGTGTTTGAGGAGGCATGTCTGTTTTTAAAAGTCTAATTGACGTCTGGGCAATTGAGCGTCTTAATAAAGAAAATGTGCCTATTGGCAACTTTCGAAACTGCGTCCTCCTTATATCGTTTCTGAACCAGGAGTGCTTGAGATGGCCCAGAACGAAAGGCTACGAAACCAAGCTAGACTGATAGATAGATAGATAGATAGATAGATAGATAGATAGATAGATAGATAGATTTGGCCTATCTGCACAAGTTGTTCGCATAAGGCATGGAGAGTAGTATGGAAAATAGGAAAATGGTGACAAATTTGAACTTGTGGTTGTGGCTATGACGAAATGCTTCTTTCTTTTCATACTTTATTGGTATGTTTATTTGTTGTTTTTCTACCCCTAGATTTTCCTTTGTCGAGTTATTTCATTCACCAATTGCATCAACGTAACCCCGTACCCACAATGTAAAGCATCTCGCTTCTGAAAGATAGTGAAGATGTAGTCACATGATCTGACCACTGGGGTGGTCCAACTCCCAACATAACGGTCTGTAATCGTCTGCTCAGCCATTTGTAAAAGAAAAAATCCCAAATTCTAAAAATAAATAAATAACATAAAATGTCTCAAATACAGATTTATATATATATATATATATATATATATATATATATATATATATATATATATATATATATATATTAGATCCCTTAAAAAGTAAAGTAAAAAAGAACTTGTGCCGACGTTTCCATTTCCATTATGATTTGTTTGTATTTTTTTTACACTTGTTTCTTTACACTTATTTTTCCCCTTCTATTTTTTCTACAGATGTTTTCGTTTCTTTATTTTTCGTTTCGTTTTTTTTTTATTTCGCTTTTTGCCGGAGGCTGAGATTAGAATGCATTCTGTTTTTGAACAGGTCGGGCCATCAGGGCGGAGAAAAGTTACGAGCGAAAAAAAAAAACGTGGAAAGGTGCAGTCAAGCTAAATAATCAATTCTCTACGCACACACACTTACGCATATGCACACCATACATAAACACACACGTAAACACACCTAAACAAACATGCACACACACAAACATAAAGACACACACACACACACACACACATACACAGAGAGCAGCTGTTTATGTAACACGTGATACTATGGGTAGGTTTTTATAAACAGATACGACAAACTTTTCATTCTCTCTCCCTATTAACGACAGACAGACACGAAATCTGGCTGTAAGGATAAAAAAGCAATGAAACAATAACCGCAAATGTAATTTAATGCTGACTCAAGCCCTGAATATGCAGGCAAGCTTTTATCTTTTCTCATAAATGCCCACTGTGTATACCGCTACTCATTCACGCTAAGCAGATCTGGTGACAAGTAAAACTCTAATGATTAAATATTGGGGTCGTAAATTTAAAAAAATTGAAAGCCTAACGATATTTTTTTTACTTCTGTTTATAAATATATGATGCAAAAGAAAAATACTTACATTAACCTTGATAAATCCCATAAATTCAATTAGAGGGCGAAAAGCGTTGGTCTTTATTCATATTGTCTTTTTACAGATATATTTTATTTATATCGGAATTTTACACACACAGAGACATATATATATATATATATATATATATATATATATATATATATATATATATATATATGGTGTTTTTTCAGTTTGTACCGATTTTTAATTGAATTGCTTTTAAGCGTCTAATGATCTTTTTTCTTTTCTTTTTTTCAACTTAAGTCTTTAGCAATTTCAACCATGGAAAGATTAACAATCAAACAACGTGTTAAAGTTATCGAAGCCTATTACGAAAATGGACGTTCAAACAGAAATACATTGGTTAACATAATCGACCAACCGAGAATGCAATTGGAAACGATGTAACGTTGTTGTGGAGAGGTTCAAATCCGGCGCGCGATGACAAATAGAGGGGGTCTGGATTTTCGACCACATTCTCGTGCACTGCAGCAATGTTTTCAGCTGAACGGCGTAAAGGAAGAGGCAATGGTGTTTTCACATCTGCCACCGACCCAGTTTGTTTGAATTTACGAAACTTTAACACGTTGTTTGATTGTTAATCTTTTCATGGTTGCAATTGTCAAAGACTTAAGTTGTTAAAGAAAAAGAAAAAAATCATTAGACGCTTAAACTTAATTCACATTTAAAATCGGTCCAAATTATTGGAACAGTCGTTATATATATATATATATATATATATATATGGGGGGTGTATCGTATTAAAATAAATGTTATTAGCCTACAAAGTACTGAACCATTATTTATTTACCTATTCAAAGCAGGTAATAATCTTTCGCGTCACTTGACAGGTGATGAATGACATATTGTCGGATTACGCGAGGATAATTTTTTCTACGGAAGGAGAAAAGTGAAATTATTTTGATTTAAGTGAACAAATTATTTACCTCATTATTTTTAAGGAAAACTTTCAGCGCTCTAATTTTTTTTTTTGTTTTTTGTACTTAGCTTTTACCTTTATGTTTACGATGCTTTATGGAAAATATATTATAATAAAGAAATTAAAATAAGACTGTTAAGAGAGAGATAATTTTTCATAAGAAAGGTATCTAATTAATTTATAGGTACCTTTCTTATGAAATTTTATCAGAAGTGTACATAAAATATTATAATTTTATGTACATTTACTACATTTTACTGTATTATTTGTATTTCCATTCATTTTATTATTAATTTTGATATTTCATTTATGGAAAAATATCATAACTGAGATTAATATAAAAATAAGATCATATAAATTTCATAAGATGATACTGATACTTGTAGGTACCCTTCTCAGTTGAAATTGAAAAATCGAATTAACTTTTCCACACGTGTTTCGCAAAAGTAAACGCTTCAACAGCGGAGAACAATGCTTAACTCAAATAGCGCAACTTAATTGTATTCTGGTTGGTCTTCCGTACTTTATAATTACACCCCGATTATAAACACAAAATTACATTTCTTAATTATTGCGGATCTTCTGATTAGTCAAAACGATACAATTTACAACGCGCTAAAAAAGATCAATCTCATAAAGACACTTACGAAAGTGGATGCGGCTTTTAACTAATTTGATAATATTTTAACAACTTAAATGTAAAAATCTATTATAATTGAAGAAATAACAAGTAATTGTATTAAAAATTAATTTTTCATCGAAAAAATATTTTGCTTTCAGAAAATATTGTCCATATTCATAAAAACAACTAAAAGCACATAAAAGTATTTGAAATTAAATAATATCTTTCTTTTATTGAGTTTTGTATGTTACAATTCAGAGCTGATTTCAGATAGGGGGTGTCCAATTAAAAACGAAAAAAAAAAATGATCTGCATTCCTCAAAGCCTTGTGCTTTTAACTATTGTAATTACTAAAGTGGACTCAACTGAATTTCTAGAGTTTTCATAAAATTAATTATTGGGGCAGTAATAAATATATAAAAAATATTTCTGCGATGACTTTAATAAAAAAAAAAAACAACATATTTATAATAATTTCGATCATCTGTGAATAGTTTCTGAAAGTTTCACTAACATCCGACAATTATTTCTATTTTTGCAAGATTTTCCAAATTAATGTATGTCATACAAAAAAATGTCCTAAAATCTGTATATGTTATTTTACTAGTTCCGGTGATACAAAGAGAAACAATGATCTTTAAATCAAAATTTAGAACATTCTAAAAAGAAGTAAAAAAATTTTAAAATAATTAAAATAAAATTGATCATTCCTCTTAATAATAACATAAACATTTAGACGATAAAATTTTGTTTTTGTCAAATTTGGCGTCTTTTTCATCATGCTATGCTCTTTTTTTAGCGATCTCATGGAGGTTCCTACGTTAAGTGTTACAAAAAATAATTCCTCTGCTTTTCATAAAAGTGAGCAACAGATGTGCAAAAATACCAATATGTTCTTAAAAAAAGAATGGTTTCAAAAATAATTTCATACATTTGTGAATAAGTCTTAAAAGTTTCATTAACATCCAATAATTATCTGATTTTTGCAAGAATTTCGAAATCAATGTGTTTTTTCATTGCAAAAAGGCACTCAGATTTCCCATACAAATTTATGGTTGCAAAAACTAAACATTTTAACCAAAATTTCGAAAGGATTAAAAAAATAATTTTAGCATAGAAATATCCCTGAATCTTTTTTCTTAACAAAAAGATTCCAACAATAAAACTTTGTTTTTGTTCAGTTTTGGGCATTTTTCATCATGCATGCTCATTTTTTAGCGAATTTTTGAAGGTTTCTACATCATTTCTCCTTTCATTACATCGTAATTTTATTGCTCTTTTATTTTCTCACATTTCTCATTCCGGACGCCATTTGTTTTCTACTTTTCCCTCTTCCTCTTCATGTCATCCAATTTCTCTAACCCTCTCTTTCTTCTGGCACTCTTCCCCTTCCTCATTGCTTCCTCCTTCTCTCTCAAGTCGTATCCACTACTTGGTCCTACCGTCTTTTTACTTCATTCATCTTTCCATACATTATTCCTGTTCATCTCTTCCACTTCGTCCTACTATCTTCTTTTTTGTACTCATCCTCCCCGCCCTTTCTCCCTCCCTATATTCGTATCCTCCACTACCTCTTACTCCTCCTCTTCCGTCTCTTTTATCTCTTTCATCTCTACTCTTTTGTTCTCTTTGTCTCTCAGTTATTTCCTCCTTCACAACCACGTCCGTCTTATTTTTTCTCTTTCGCATAGCTCACTTGTATATTCTCTCCTCACACTCTCCCTATTTATATGTTCCTCTTTCACTCTTCTATCTTTTCTTCGCCCCTCTTTTTTTTATTACTCTCTTTCCTTTCTTTTCGTTACTTTTCTCACGCTCTCTCTCTCTCTCTGTTTATATTCTTACTCCCCTCCTCTTACACCTCTTCCCTTGCCCAGTTTATATTCCATTTCATCTACCCTCTATTTAATCTTCTTCAAAATAGTATCCTTTCTCGCCACTTCCCATTTTCTGTTGCAATAATGTGTCAAAGTCATGACCGATATCCCACCTTTCATTTTTCAACTTCAAACAATAAAAACAAAACTCTCCCTACCAACACTTTCTACAACCTAATTCCCACAATTCCTCACCTACTTCCTTTATCATAGCATTGCTTTTCATCCCAGACCTTCCAAATATTTTTTCCGCTTTTTGGTTTTGTTTCGTTATTTTATTCATTTTGATTTCCTCTTTTTCAGTTCAATTGGGTTATCTCCCTTGTTTTATATACCTCGCCATATTTTCTTATAGTGGGATTTTGAAAATACCACTTCTTTTCAGCTAATTTTATTTCAGCCAGCCACAAACCCTTTGATATCGTTTGCATTACTCCACAGGAAGAATGAAAAGTATTCGAAACCATGACCTTGAGCGAAAAATTGTATTCTTCCTCTATGTAATGTTTTTTTTCTTTAAGTTTCAGTTGTTATTGTTAGGTTTCATTTTCTGTCACCACAAATGCTTAGCCTTTTATTTTCTGATGTCGGGATAATTTGCGAATTCCCTCTCATTATATATAGATTAAGGTAATGTACAAATCTGAGTATATCTGTCTAATTTAATCCATTCATATATATATATATATATATATATATATATATATATATATATATATATATATATATATGTAACATATATATATATATATATATATATATATATATATATATATATATATATATATACAGTGTAGCTCGGATATAAGAGAAATCAGGATATAAGAGAGATTTTCTCTGGTCCCAAATTAGAGCCTGTGTTATTGTATATAAAATAGACCAAACCCGGATATGAAAGAAACCCGGATATAAGAGACTTCTTCTCCGGTCCCGACAACTCTCTTATATCCGGGTTACACTGTATTAGGTTTTTAGGAAAATAATGTCCGGTTGTAGAATCGACATTTCTTCATGAATTAATTAAATCAGTCAAAAATAGGAAATACATTTCTGCTATCGAGGTTATATTATATATGTTTTCACGATAAAACTCTTAAGGTTTGAAGGCCAAGGCATCTTTGAATGCCATTTCTGTATGTTCTTTGAAACGGAATAACTTTTGACTCTAAAATAATATCAAGATGCTTGAAAAAATTGTAGACAGTGGGCGAGAGATCAGGGAAATATACTGGATGTAGCAAAGTATTGCATCCTAATTCTTTTGCAGTGTCATCCCGGCAACATGTGACCAAGCATTGTCATGAAGCACAATTGGACCTCGTCGATTAACCAGTGAGTTTTGCTTAACTGAATGTGCATGTCATCCACTTAAAGGCAGTAAACTTCGGCAGTGATTCCCTGGTTCAATTCCAAAAAGCTGTAATGAATAACACCAATGACCGACCACCAGACACTATAATCTTTAGTTGGTGCAATTTGGGTTTTGGAAAGTATGTAGGTCATAATCATGATCAAACTGATCGATTACGATTCTCATAAAAAATCCACTTCTTATCACAAGTATTTGATCAAGAAATGGATCATTCGAATTTCGCAGATGCAGCATCTAACATAGTTCAAAACGTTGAATTCTGTTCACTTTTCTCTATTGAGATTCTTCACCTTGCCGTTTTCCGGCAGATTGAATGATATTGTTGAAAAGGTAAAAGCCATTATCTGTAACATTTCTCTAACACTTTTACGGGGTTTTTTGTTCGATTTTTGTTTTCAAATGTTGATTATCAATTTCGTCAATAAGTGTAACTTCAGAAACCATCACAATTGCATCCTTCAATCACAATTGAATCCTTTGATCAAAATTGAAACCTTCGATCAAAATTGGATTCTTCGATCACAATTGAAACCTTCGATCACAATTGGATCCTTCGCTCACAATTGGATCCTTCGATCTCAGATGAATCTTTCGATCACAATTGGATTCTTCGCTTACAATTGAATCCTTCAATCACAATTGAATCCTTTGATCACAATTGAATCCTTTGATCACAATTGGATCCTTGCTCTGTTAATGTTGGAAACAATTTCAGATGCATTATAACCAAGCTTGGTCTCATGCAAGAAAAGTAAACGCATCTCTTCTTTTTCAAGATGAGAAGCATATAACATTTTAAGTTAAATCTTTTACAAGTCGAAAGGTACATAATATTTTCAGTTCAATTCTTGAAGAAATTGATATAAGATTAACAAAGAGGACATTTTAATCATTAGGAATGAGTAATATATTTTTTGTTCAAATATTATAATAATATCTTAGAACAAAATTAAAATGTTTATTTTAAAATTGGGCATTATTTTCCGTCCAACCTATCTATCTATCTATCTATCTATCTATCTATCTATCTATCTTTTTTTCTTGCTAGCTAGCTAGTTACATGTTTCTATTTCTATTTATCTGTCTCAGACTCTTCAGTGATATTAATGCATTAAATTTTAACAATATCACCATAGCATTTTATCTGATTGGCCGAATGGTTACAACGTTCGCATTCTGACCGTGTTCGATTCTCATCATGGTCGATTGTTCAGGAGGGACACTTCCTGATGTTTATCAGACTCAAGGGGTTGATCCAGTGTGCGGCGCTTTTGGAAGTGCCTGAAAACCATAGCACGCGTTGACCCAAAACTTGTGAGTGAAAAAAAGTAGACGAAATTCTTGGCGCAGTCGATAGCTGTGCTACACGAAGTCACTAATCATCGGGGTCGAAGGTTTGAGCGTGCCTTGTTCAAATTGTTGATCATGCTAGTTAACACGCTCTCCCCCAGAAACTGAAACCAAGGTCTGCTCAGCATAGTTGCAGTATAAACCACAGATTGGCGCGAATGGTGTTACACAAAATGTGCCTGAGTAAGCGTCTGCAATAGGGATTGGCTAGCCACCCCAATAGACAGGTATCCTCAAATACGAATGACCAGCTATATATATATATATATATATATATATATATATATATATATATATATATTTGGTTGGATAGATGTGAGTTTTTGACCCTGGGTTTCACGCTTTAGCGATCGTCAGTTTGTCTGACGATCGCTAAAGTGAAACCCAGGGTCACAAACTCACATCCATCCAACCAAATATATTACCTCTATCTCTGATATTGAATTTTCTATTAAGTACCGCGCATATAATATATAAATAATTATACATACTTATATTTATTTATATCTATATACACTTTTCACACACACACACATACACACACACACACACACAGACACACATATATATATATATATATATATATATATATATATATATATATATATATATATTTGTTTGTGTGTGAGCCTGTTAATCTTTCATTTATAATTTTACATTTTATTTCACTCCGAGTTCCATCGACCCGTCTCTGTGGGTGCATATGTATGTATGTGTGTGTGCGCGCGCGCTCCCCAGCCCAGTGCCCTCATTCGAACGTAGACCCTACATTCTCGTTTGCATTGTAAGAGACTATCTCCCCTCTGGGTTGGGTGTTTATATATCTACCTGTCATATGTCACCGACTAAGATGTTATCCCCTCATATCAACCCTGCCCCAAGCTGCTCTGGCGTCACACTGATTTTATAGAATTTTATAAGTATTCGAATGTTTATAAAAATCTATATTCGAATACTTATAAAAATCTATATTCGAATGTTTATAAAAATCTATATTCGAATACTTATAAAAATCTATATTCGAATGTTTATAAAAATCTATATTCGAATACTTATAAAAATCTATATTCGAATGTTTATAAAAATCTATATTCGAATACTTATAAAAATCTATATTCGAATACTTATAAAAATCTATATTCGAATTTTTATAAAAATCTATATTCGAATACTTATAAAAATCTATATTCGAATGTTTATAAAAATCTATATTCGAATACTTATAAAAATCTATATTCGAATGTTTATAAAAATCTATATTCGAATGTTTATAAAAATCTATATTCGAATGTTTATAAAAATCTATATTCGAATACTTATAAAAATCTATATTCGAATGTTTATAAAATCTATATTCGAATGTTTATAAAAATCTATATTCGAATGTTTATAAAAATCTATATTCGAATGTTTATAAAAAATCTATATTCGAATGTTTATAAAAATCTATATTCGAATGTTTATAAAAATCTATATTCGAATGTTTATAAAAAATCTATATTCGAATGTTTATAAAAATCTATATTCGTTTATAAAAATCTATATTCGAATGTTTATAAAAATCTATATTCGAATGTTTATAAAAATCTATATTCGAATGTTTATAAAAATCTATATTATAAAAATCTATATTCGAATGTTTATAAAATCTATATTCGAATGTTTATAAAATCTATATTCGAATGTTTATAAAAATCTATATTCGAATACTTATAAAAATCTATATTCGAATGTTTATGAAAATCTATATTCGAATGTTTATAAAAATCTATATTCGAATGTTTATAAAAATCTATATTCGAATACTTATAAAAATCTATATTCGAATGTTTATAAAAATCTATATTCGAATGTTTATAAAAATCTATATTCGAATACTTATAAAATCTATATTCGAATGTTTATAAAATCTATATTCGAATGTTTATAAAAATCTATATTCGAATGTTTATAAAAATCTATATTCGAATACTTATAAAAATCTATATTCGAATGTTTATAAAAATCTATATTCGAATGTTTATAAAAATCTATATTCGAATGTTTATAAAAATCTATATTCGAATACTTATAAAAATCTATATTCGAATGTTTATAAAAATCTATATTCGAATGTTTATAAAAATCTATATTCGAATGTTTATAAAAATCTATATTCGAATACTTATAAAAATCTATATTCGAATGTTTATAAAAATCTATATTCGAATGTTTATAAAAATCTATATTCGAATACTTATAAAAATCTATATTCGAATGTTTATAAAAATCTATATTCGAATGCTTATAAAAATCTATATTCGAATGTTTATAAAAATCTATATTCGAATGTTTATAAAAATCTATATTCGAATACTTATAAAAATCTATATTCGAATGTTTATAAAAATCTATATTCGAATGTTTATAAAAATCTATATTCGAATACTTATAAAAATCTATATTCGAATACTTATAAAAATCTATATTCGAATGTTTATGAAAATCTATATTCGAATGTTTATAAAAATCTATATTCGAATACTTATAATAATCTATATTCGAATACTTATAAAAATCGATATTCGAATGTTTATAAAAATCTATATTATAATGCCTATAAAAATCTATATTCGAATACTTATAAAAATCTATATTCGAATACTTATAAAAATCTATATTCGAATGCTTATAAAAATCTATATTTAAATGCTTATAAAAATCTGCAATATCTCTATCGTATTAATAATTGTGCTTACATATCTGGAAGAAGTAAGTTACTTTTTCTTCATTTATATTTATTAATTTTTTAAAAAATAATTACCATCCTTTTTACCACCCTTTTTAAATGTAGCCGTCTCTTCTACGCCAATAGCTTCATGTCTCGCACTTCCTTTCCTCTTAATTGTTTGCATGATAGCTATAATCTCCACATATTCAAATGCAATGTCAATCGACATCTCCAGATGCCTTGATCTAATTCCCTGTCCTTCTCTTCCTCCTTTCCCCTATCACACCTATTTACTCTTGCTCCCAATTTCTGTAAACCCTTGCGTGCTAGTGGCACTCCCGCCTTGCTTGGGGTGAAAAGTTAAAAAAAAAAAATCATTTCAATCCAGGTAAGGTAACAAAGCCACTAACACGCAGCGAGGAGGTTACTAGAAATAAAAGGTTAAAAATTAAAATATTTCGGTGACTGAATAATGATGCTATGAATTCAAAGAAATAAAATCTTTGAAACTTTTGCATCAAACTAACATACACAATGCAGATGAAAGTTGGCATAACATCATAGAATGGTAAAGAAAATATTTTGATGGGTAAATAATCAATTGTATTAAATGTTCACCCAATACAAGGCCCAAGAAAAATTAAGGCAGAGGTTAGAGAGAGAGAGAGAGAGAGAGAGAGAGAGAGAGAGAGAGAGAGAGAGAGAAGTAAGTGTAGTTTATGAAGATACATACGATAGATAACGGTTGACGATACAATTGAAGAGGTAAAAATTGTAATGTTCAGGGAAGCATGCTCTCGGGAGTCTGTTCCGTAACGTAGCGACCCCTGGGAATGAAACTTCCTCCTTACCAATGGAATACGAAGGGGGTGAAGATGTATCGCTCCTGAGTATGCCACAGTGACTCTTACCTCTAAAGGTTTGAACTGGTGGAACACAGGGTTGTAGCTCGTCAGGGTGGAAAATAATTCATCACTTAGAAGGTCGCGTTAAAGATTTTGCTCCCTGCCACGATAGGCCGTCCTGGATATGACGATAAACTACATCCCCGTCCTGGGTATGACGACTACGTCCAACAGCAAGGCATCGGGAGGTTTTGAGGATCGTGGAACCACCTCTTAATTGCTGGTGTTCCCAGGTCCACTCTGATTCGGGGGTGGTAGCACCTGTTAGGGTCCCAGCCATGGGCAAATAGTTAACCCACAAACTGGGGTCAAGACACTATGAAAGTGTAAAAATAAGTTTTTATAACAGAAATACTTTGTAAAAAATTATTACCAGAGATACATTTTTTAAGGAAAAAATATTACCAGCAAAAAAAACATATTGAACCATTAAATAACCCATTGTGGCTGGTATGCCGTAAAAAACAAAACAAACAAGCCACGAGAGGAAAAAGAGAGCTGGCAAGTTTAAAGCCAGATATAACAGCAATCCTCCATTTTTGGTCAAATCTGACTTAATAATCTATTTGCTTAACTGTTTTGCATTTCACTTGGCCGATACATCTGTCTGTCTGTAGAACCTTATATCTCGACACAGTATCAAATGCAATGAGTTTTTTTTCAGTTATAAAATGCGGTTTTCATAGATCTCACTTTTACTCTGCGTTTCTGTGAGAAAGTTGTTGGCGGTTGCGGGACACAGGAATGACGGTACATGAAAGAATGCATGCTTAGATGTTCAGAGCGTAGCTGAGGCCATTTGCGTGCGTGGATGTGGGCGCGGTTGCTTTCGATCGCGTGTATCTCAGATGGATAGACAGAGATAATGAACAGAGTGAGATAGATAGATAGATAGATAGATAGATAGATAGATAGATAGATAGATAGATAGATAGTAGACTGAGATAAATACATCTAAAGAGACTGTGAGAGATATTAAGATTATTTCAAATATCTATCTATCTATTTCGGTTGAGCTCTCTGTAGAGGAAGTGTGAGTTTGTAAACAGTGACTATTACTGCTACTAATGCAATACTCTTTAAAACGAATCGAGTTCTCTCAGACACTGGAATGTTTATTTAAAAATAAATCCACGTAAATTCACATACATCCCTGCCAATGGCTTAGAGGTAGATTCTCCGACTGACGCCAGGGTATCGATCCTAGCTAGAGACAACCGGACGTCTAACGAAACAAAACAGTCTGTCTGTGGATGGCTATATATACATATATATATATATATGCGTGTGTGTGTTTATATATATATATATATATATATATATGTCTATGTATGTATATATATATGTCTGTGTGTGTAAAAATGTATAGAAAAGAATATATATAGAAAACTCGTTAGCTAAATAATCCAAAGTTCTTTAGTACTTTTGTTATTATTTTAAAAAAATAATGCTCGATACAAAAGTAGAACATAAATATAATTATTTATTTTAACACGTAAATTTCAGAAATACGTTATTCCAAAATAAATTTC